>DWAV01000088.1:0-29739 GCA_018231305.1 Noctuana lactifera
CACAAATAAAATAAATGTATTTCGATTTTGCTTTTTATAAATTTTTAGGCGGTACGAAGTTTGCCGGGTCAGCTAGTGAGTTAATAAGTCTTATTAACAACAAATGACGATGTGATTGGTATTTACCCGTATCTTTATAAATAAAGTGGGTTTGTATACTTTTTTATGTTTCTGTAAAATCAATGCGATCCAATGAACATGTTAATTGTCGAATGTTACTTGAAAATCGTTATTTCGAACACAAGTTTTAATTTATTTAACACCTTGTCGTTGGAAAAAATTATTCGTCGTTTTATTCCATAGAACTATCTTGGCGGAACCTTAAGTCATAACAGATATTCAGTGGCTGCATTGCATTTATTATTCCGGGGCGGATTTATAAATAGAAACTGAAGGTATTGATCCAATTCTAAATCTATCTTTGGTGAAGCTGCAATACGTAGTTATTTTTGCATTAAAGTTCGTCTGAACATCAAGTAGCAATTCAGGTCAATTTGACTCGGGAGTTATTTTAACTTCTATTATAACTGAACGGAAATAGAGCTTTGATCGAAACAAATTAAAATTGATACGAGTATAAATCGAGGGAGGAATAGAAATAAATTGCGGTAAACCTCTTTTTGCCAAAACACAGCTGTTATAAAAACAGTAAAAACAAGTGAATGATACTTGTGTTTTGATGCGAGACCGTAGTAATTATGCCTCGCATTTCTTTCTCTTATTTAATTTTAATCGTTTTTTAAGTAGCAAACGAGCATGCAGGTGACTTGCTGTTAAGTGGTCACGGCAACCTATGCACAGCACACACGTCCAAACTTGACGCGTTGCTACTTTTGAGGAATGAGGTGGTCGCCTGGATTAACGTATCCTAGGCATCCAGTTTCCTCAACTGAAACACAGCAACTTGTCACAAACTTGCTTCACGGCTGGTTATGAGGCCATTAAACTAATGTTAGCATTACATCGCATGTATTTAATGTTAACATTTGGTTTTATATTTCTATGTATTCAATGGCTTTTATAATATAAATATATTCTGGGCACATTTAGTTTATACCATTAACGTATGTTTTATTCGAAATTCAACTGCAGTTTATTAAAGCTGCATTTCACTAATATAAAAATCACTGATTTCTTTTACAGATCGATAAAAATATGTATAAAATATTTAATTTCTTAATATTTTCTGAACTTATTCATTAAATCAGTTCGTGTCGCGTTTATTTAATAGTAGTTTAAGAACATAGTTCCTTATCTAAGAAACAAAATACAAATTGCTAGTGAGCAAAATTATTGCCATATTTTATCATATTTATTTAAATAAGTTACGTTATACCAGATTCATATTGGGAACAATTATTTTCTAAAACAATCATGTACTTACTGTAATTACGTATAATAATTTTCGATGTATCTCTGCTACCTACGTACAATTGGTTTAAGAAATTCTAGTGACATACTAATGTACCTATGTACGTATGTAGTTCGCTCAAAATTATTTGGGCTACAAACTTGATATACTCATTTAGTATTATTTTGACTGAAATTATTGTACCTACAGAGAGTCATAAGATTGTTATTTATTACTTATTGTCTTTATTCCATTATGTTTTTTTTAGGGCAAATTTTACATTTACCTTGATTTATTAGAATTGATTTGTACCAAAAAAAATAAGACTGCAAAAATCTATCTATTCCATTAATGTACTTTATGCACTGAATTCCGTAATAGTTACCTATAGTACCTAATGATGTAATGATTCTAAACGGTATGTTTACTCTAATAATCTTGTTGTCACTTTTAACTAGGAATAAATGATGTGTTGATAAATTATCGAAAGTTGTATAATTTTGTATTATCCGTGTGTTGTAATTAGGTACCTATGTATTTTGTATGAATTGTTTGACGTACCTACTTAGATTAATAAATTCGTACTTTAAAACATCGAACTCAAATGTTTTATAGCACTTTTTATAAATAACGCAGATATTTTCATCCATTATTCGTATTATCAACTTAAAAAATATGTAAAACTGTGTAAGTGAGCCGTAGCTCGCGATTGTTCGCGTAGCATTTTTCGTAGCCGGCGTAGGCAGGCATACGAGTACTTTTGCTTTTGGCGCGATTTCGCAATATTTCACTGCTTAGTCGTCATTCGCACATCGTTATCTTTGTTTACGACATGGAAACTTAGGTATCACGTTCTAAAGTTCGTCGTTCACCTAAGCGTACATAACATTCTGTTCATATTGCGTCATTCAAAGAAAACATACAAGTACATACAGCCAGAAGGTACAGATATGTAATTCTACAAATTTTGAGGTCATTTGATGGTCATTAGTAAGAAATGGTATGCATGAGATTTGATAAGGTTTGGTCAAGATGTGGGGGTGGGTCGGTGGCAATGGGTGCGCGCTATGCGCAGTGGCGATGGGCGTGCTCGCGGGTGTCGGGGCGGCCGGCGCGTGCGGGCGGGCGCGGGAGGAGCGCGAGCACGTGGCGCGCGCTCACGTGGTGGTGCCGGCGCGCTGCTCGCGTCCATCGTGCCGGCCGTATGAATAATTGTGTACGGAGTGAATGAATCGATGCGACGGCGGCGCGAGAGCGGCGGGGCGGCGGGCGGCGGCGACCGCTGCGTGGAGGGGTGCGCCGCGGCGCGGCAGTCTCGTGCCGGTAGTCGGTAGTGAAACCGAGCGACTCCGGGAGCCGTCCCCGCCGCGTCGTCGCTCGCTCGTAGTCGTAGTGCGCCCGCCGGCCAGTCCCACGCCGCCGGCGCTCGAGCCCATGGAAACCCAAAATCAGGATGTGGCCCACAGCCCCGCCGAGGTGCCCAACGACCCGGGGTACGTGTGCTTCCTAGGATGCATCGGTCGTTGCATGCCAGATTCTGCATCTAATCACAGAATGTTTGTCTTGCAGGAAGATGTTCGTCGGAGGACTCAGCTGGCAGACTAGTCCAGGTACGCTAGTCGGCCGTCCGCCGCGCTCAGCCCGCGCATTCGACGGAAGTGCATCCGATGCACTCACCGGCGACGGCTAACTATTCGCTTTATATTCGTGAATACGTTCTCACGTGACATGAAAAGGAAAATCTGAATAGGTTTCAGTGACAAAACAAAAGTTAAAACTTTATAAACACCGGCAAAAGTTTGATAATCAGCTGATTAGTCGTGTTCCGAACTTATTAATGCTGTGAACGGTAAATAGTGCACTTGATTGTTTAGGCATACCACATAATATCTAGGGATGCGTCTAAGCCCCATTATCGTGTTATATGCGTGCTGTAATTCAGTTAACATGTCAAGGTGTATCGGCAGTCAGGTGTGCGGTGGCGGCCATGCCGGTTGCGCGCGCAGTTTCCATCGTTCTTCCGTTTTGTCTCTCTTCAGAGCTGCAAGCGAGATTCGTCCTTAATGTAAAATATTTTCAGTGCCAAATTCTACTTCAGTATTCCTTTGCCGGCTTTTACTCTAAACAGTTATCACAACATAACCTCAAATTTAAGTACGTAGAGCGCGGCACCGGCTCATTTACGTGTTTACGGTATAGATACTCGAGTGGTACAAATTAATTGGCAATAAGTAATGTTCTGTATTTAAGCTTGTAAATTTATTGAAATACATATCAAAATTACTTTATTGTTTTATTCCAATCCCGTAAAGTTAAAACGTTAATACGTCGCGCTACCTTTTTCAAAATTAATAATTTAACTGAAATTTATAAATTTTTTTGATCGTTACTCATCGAACTGAATAATAGTTATTCATGTTGAACTGAATATCTACATGTATATAAATATTAGTATATTGTTCATATTCTCATTGGTCAATGGACTGCTTTGTATTAAACGAGTCGTGAAATCGTAATAACGGTCATCAATTTTACTGTACGGTAGCAATTAATTGCATAGTGCATCTCGTAAAAGGCCCGGTGCGCGTGCGCAACTGATGCGCCGCCCGCGGTATGAGGTCGTGCGCCCACGCCGCACTTTGATCCCACTATATCTATGCCAACTTTATTCTTCTCTGGAGTAATCTAGGCCGATGCATCAGTAAGATTCAACCATTATCCGATCTATTGATCTTCATCGTTTCCGGGAACATCAACAATACCTAAATGTAACGAACTAGTATTGTTGGAATCTAGATTTATCTTCCACTTTCTAAAGGAACCTATACTTTATTATACTCCTTATTTTATTTAAATGTCAAAATTATTATAAAATAAATTTAATAGATAGGAGTTAGTAACTGGTCTCACTTGATTTTGCAGCAATATTATTATGAATGAACGATCAAGGAAACGCGCACGCATATGAGTGATGCACATAATGACTACTTAAATTAATTAGATATATCCAAATTCAGTGAAATATCTAGTTAAAAGGTACTACGAGTAGGTAGGTACTTATGTCTGCCTGTGGCCACGCCGTCTCTTTTTTCACGGTGCTTATCCCCTGATGGCTTCTTGCCAAACGCTACTTGAACGTACATAAATATTCTTCGTTTTAATAAAAAGGTCAACGGGGAAAAGTTTGCCTAAATTTTACAACACTCGTAAACATTCAAATTTCTTAGCCGTCATTTATTGATCTGGAGTAAAATATTTTTTTCTCTAATACCTACGACATGTTTGCTTAAGATATTTACACCTTGCTTTGACTCCGATGATAAGATAATTTTTGAAATTAATATCACGACACTGACCGTTATCGTTAGATAAGGTGTAGTGTACCGGACGACCTAATCGTACACAAATATGCCTGTCTTGCTGACTACTGTGTGAAAATTAAATTAAAATTTATTGATTTAAAGCTTATCAATTAAAGATAACTTATTGTTAAAGGATCGTAAATGGGCTGTTACTAATATCTCCCAGTAATTCGTGGAGGAACGAAAGTTTTACTGAAAAAAATAATTAAAAACTTGAATCTAATTTTCGAGTAAAATCAATCAGAACATCCGGTAAATATTACGAGTAAATATAATTTTTTATCGTACTCGTTACTTTCAAGAATTCAATAACAGGCGTGTTCAGCCTAGCATCTATCATGCTATCAAGACTTAACTCTTCAATCAAATATTATCTAACTGAGGTTTTATATTTGATAGTAGAATTTAAGCGCAGTATATTTATCTCACAACGATAATATTAGGTACCTATCTATGTGATCGGAATAATATAAGCTATTTTATACAAAGTGGAGAATTCTCTTTATTCTTTTGTAGTATATTGTACGATAGCTAAAATGTAAGATTAAAAACGCCTGTAGCTATTTCAGATTTTTTATTTTCACATGGAATCGTTTTTTATTTAAAGTAAGCGCCCCTTTGTTGCCATATCTGAAACGGTATGAAATGGGGCAAGGTTAGATATTCTAAGTTGGTTTGTAAAGGAGAAGCTCATTATTTAAACGTCGTCGCTAGCGTAAGCCATTCCAGCAAGTAGGTAGCCGTAGACAAAAGGTAGAGTTCCATTATCTGACTCACTACGCTCGCCTGACATATTGACGCGTTGACTTGAGGATTTAAACTGGTCCGGGAAATCTGACGCTTAGATAACACAAGCATACCTACTAAAAGACGCTGTACCTACCGGTTGATTTATTTATCTTTCATTAAGTGTATGTACCTACCCAAATACGTTATAATTTTGATAATCCTCTCGTTTGATCGCTACGAAAAAAATTATAGTAGGTACCTACCTAAGTACCTACCTACATAGAGGAAGTTTTGTAACTGTGTACGGAAAATGAATTTTCTTGGAGGATATCGCGGAGGTCATCGCGTGGTCGTCTCTACCACACAATACGGAGAACGGGATTGACTGTCAACTGTTTACGTTTATTACCATGACGATTGTTCGCCTGACCTGTGACTGCGCAACAAGCGTTTCAGCTAGAAACATTCCGTTTGGTTATCTCGATTCCTTTGATTCTTTAATGGGGCATCTGACTGATGTGGAATTGTTTTAGATGTCTATGCCCGTGAATTAGCGCATACCTACTTGTATCAGTATAAATAAAGTTGTTAAAAAGGGCCGTTATTTTTTTTATGTGGATACGTCTGATAGCATAAATAAGTAATATAAATTATCATTTATATATTATGATGTATCCATCACACTCATGGCCCCATACCTAGGGTCCTTGTGTCGTGGGTGCCATGGACACACGCGAAGAAAATCTCAAACGCCCAGACCGAGAACAGCAAAACGCCGAAGATCTACCTCGAGTCGGAAAGGCAAAGAATTTATTTTTAAAAATTATTGTTGAGATAAGAATTTAATCTGCGTGTGATATCGAGATCGTTATTTTAATATTAGAATAGGTACCTACTATCTACTGTAATAATAAAATCTAACATTGGTTATTGCTCTTAAGTACCTACAGACATAATATTATTATAATATCATCCCGAAAATATTAATTTCCAAACAGAAAAAAATCTCAAAACGGAGAATTTATCTTAGAGTTCGTCTACTTATTATAAGGCCACGGATTTTGCATACGTTGAATAATGCATTGAGTGACTGAAGCGGAATGAACGGATTGTCTAATTTTAACCTCGAATTCACTTCAACATTAGCGTAATAAGTATAATATAGATATCATATTTTACCCTTAAAACTTTAAATAATACAACATAAAGGCTAGTCAAAAGTAGAAATCAATAGCGGCGTGTTAACAAATTCTGCGATGGGCCAATAAGCTCCATAAGTTTTGGCGTCTAATAAATTAATGGAAATAAAAAATACCTTGCATTCTAGTGGGATTATATTTGTCTGTGGGCTGGTCAGCGCCGCACTTCGCAGTTTGCCGCTCTGGATCGAAGCCCCCTTGGGCCGAGGGTAAATCCGCTACTGGATTTAGTTTATCTCTATAAGTCATCATTTATAGAAATCGTTTTATTTATGTAGGCAATAGGCAGGTCATTGCATCTACCTCTATTTTTTATTTGTCTTTCTTGCCTTTGATAATCATAATTTCATTACTTACCTAAAATATTTCGTCACAATATAAATGAACATAATAATAAATTACAAAATTACCTACACGCTGACGCATGACGTTAAGTTTCTATAAGAATGGTTATGTTAATTTGGTACAAAAAATAAATGTGAATAAACGGTTTCCTAGAGATTTATTTACAAATTTAACGATAAATGATTAGAAAAGTTGCCTTCATAACTAGCTATATAGAGGTACATTTGCCTACTACTTACACATACCTACTCGTAAAATGCGTGGATGGTTTAATCTCTTAAGCAGGAATGGCTTCCACATAGCGACCGTCGTACTTAGGTAACGAAATATTTTCTGCATCTGCCGGGAAAAGTAAAACATTTTTCCAAGTGGTCAAAAAGAAAAGAGTAGGCAGCGAGAGTGGAGTCAACCGCATTACCGCAAATCTTGGAATAATCCCCTCTTACAAAGCGTAGTAGCAGAGTAGTTTGAAAACTGGCTGTAGGGACCGGATACACGTTTCGTTTCCCTAGTTATTTCGGTAGGCCACAAATAAATAAAGGAGAGCGTGCTGACACGCATTTAGCTACAGAAAAAATAGTAGGTAAATCATTGAGCGATCTTCAGCTTAAAACAACGGAATGTCTCCGATTTCAGGATTATTCATCTGCCGATCTGCGGTTTTACTAGGACTAAGTAGGACCATTGAAAAGCAGCCCATACGTACTTACTTTTTAATAGTTTTGTAACCGATAAACTCAATATAAAAAAATCCTACTTACATCATTTTAGATTTAAATTACACTCGCAGGAGTATCATTTTAAGATTATTATAATACGGATATAGGTACCTACCTAATATAAAATTATGTGTAATGTGTTCAAAATTTTTGAACTGATTTGTAATACGATGCGTTTAAGATATTTTGTGCGACATTACCTAAAAGGTATTCGTTCTATGTGTATGTAACTAGTATTCAACAATCTTAGTAGTCACTACTATCCCTTGAATTTGGTTTCCAGGCGGGAATCCTTGTTTGCATTTCTCACCTTGGAATATTACTGTGTGTGTAGCTTGCATAACTTCTACAATCCACATATTGAGACGCACATCTGGGAATATTCAGTTTAGACGACACACGCCAGTGCGTTGTCATTACTCATGTGTCGCGCACACGACTTCACGTTACCAAGTTGCCATCGGTTTTCATAAAACGTCACAACTCCTATAGACTCGTATGCGTAATAGACCCTAAATTTTATGCAGTAAAGCTGGTTTCTGTTGTCACATTCGTCTAATAAACTTAAAAATATACAACTCAAGAGAGCAGCGCATCTTCAAACGACATGCTAATTGACGTCGGCGTGAAGCGAGAGCTTGAACCTAAGATTATTTTTTTGAACTTCTTTTGAATAGACACTTCATTCGGAACCAAATACGAAAATTCTAAACTAATAGCTAAACATACTTAAAATATTTTTGAATACTTAACAGCCCACCCAGTGCCTATAACAATTGTTGATCAGGGAGGCACATTTGTAAACTGTGACGTGATTTTATCGTACCTCTCTATTTGCATATCAACTAGCGTCATTCATGTTATGATAATAGTAACAGATTATCTTTTCTGATGTATCTACGTTAGTAAGATAGTCGTGCCTGCCTACCTACGTAAGCAAATGCGGATATATTGCGGAAGATTACGTTGTTTTGTAGGTACTGGCTGTCTTTTGTAATAAATTACTTATAAAAAGTAATATTTTTTTTACGTTTTTGTAATGTTGCTTTAATAATTAATTTAAGCAACAAATTGCCGCTATCTATCTACACAAACATACTAATTGTTAATTTTATGGCACGTCTTTTGCATTCATTATAATACTTAACAGTTTATGTTAATATTTATGGATTAATTAACAATTACAAAAAATTTTTTACTGATGTGAATATAAAGAATTATAGCTCAATAAAAACGAACTTATTATGACAACGAATATAAAATTATTATTATAACTCTACCACGTAATTAAATGAGAAACGAAATTTCAGTGAGATTTGTTTTATAATTATAAATAGTACTTAAAAAAATATAAAGATGCTAAAGATTCGCAAAAAATTATCATTCTAAACGGCTTCAATGATAAAAAAGTAAGATTTAACTTCTTACCAGTTTTTTCAAAATTTCTTAAATCATGCGTCATGTCATTACCTTCTTAAATTATTTTATTTTAAGAAAAAATTGTTATCTCCTTTGCTACTTAATAACGCACCTTGGTAATTTCAAGTTCCTATGGAAGTAAGAGAAGAATAATTGCCAAATCGCGTTATTGTGTAGCAAAGAACAAACTTTAATAATAACATAGTTTATTGCGTTTATACAAAATATATAAGTATTGTAAAATCATATTACAAATTGTACGCTACAACTATCCACATTTCAAGAAAATCCGACGTTGATAAAAGACAAAAATTCAGAAAACACAATCGCATTGTTTTGTCTGGTCAGGTCTTAGACTGTCTTAGTTTCATGCTGGAAATGCTAAACAATATTTTAATGTCTGAACGACATTACTTCTTTAAAAATTGAGCTAAAGAAGTTAATAATGAGTAGGCGCAGTAAGCAGTTCTCATGAAAAATTATTTAGCGATATTTTAGTGACATGTAGTAAAGCCACTTAACGCACAAACTGCGGTCCACATAATGTGGGATTACAGGAATAAAATCTGTTCCAATTTTCATTTGTTTTCCATCCGAAAATAATTCTCTATCTTAACGCAATATTTTTGAGAACACATCTGGTCGCCCCTCCATATTTTATTTATGAACCTCGGCTCCATCACTCTTTGACCTTGATTGAGAATCAGGCTAGCTGATATCGCTCTGATCGGATTTACATTTAGAAATATTCTAAGGAATTTAATATTATGATTGCGTTTTTGTATCCTTTGTTGGGTCACGGGTAGGTTGTTTAAATCAGGATTCTAGTTTATGTATTGAATAGGTATCTACCTACCCAGTAAAACCGTGTAGACACAGTTTGTAATCTATTTCAGATTGCTGTGACCGCTGTGTTTGCTGGAAGCGTTAAACAAAAACATGTCTAATAATAATTTCAATCTATTTTTTATGTTTGGTTAGGTATAGGTAAAATGTTACTTGTATTATGTTTAACAAGTTTTTCACTAAAATATTATGGATTTTTGTCCAACGTCTATTCAATTTTGAAGTCTGAAAAGTGGTTCGTCGCCTTAATAGAGACTAAGAAACGTTAAGGGACGCATTATTAGGTGTAGTGTAATATAGAAATTTATTTATTATATTAGAGTATCGTCTGCGTCATGGTAGGTACTTTAAATTAAGTAGTAAAAAAAAATTAAATTATTTGGCATTCCTAGAAATAAAAAAAAAAGGAAACTCAAAGTTGTCACCTTTGTCACAGCTATATTTATTTGGTAGTCGACATTACTTCGTTCCTAGGAGAGGCATTATTAATTAAAAATTCATCGAGTTCGATGCATGCGAAAGTAATTATCTCGGTAATGAAGCGAATTGTTGTCATTAACACTATGGAGGGTTAATAAAAACCCTATCTATCTACATAAATAATATCGAGCGATAACGTAGATCAATTACAATTTTTATACATAATAATATACTTCGCTGGAGGTAATAACAGTAGTACATAATATCTATTTATTTTCTTATCAATAAATATGAACCATATACAAATGTAACCGTGTGTAGAAATAGTAAAAATTTAAAAACACACATACTGGTCTCTTTAAGCATCGTTTTGGCGTATCGCGTCGCAACTCGGAGTGAAATTACACTTATATTCTTAAGATCTAGAAGATCACTTAGGTACTAATAGGGAATTTACGAGTAGATACAAATTTTGAACATAAAATCTACATTTTAATAACTTTGCAAAACCGGTTGAGCTACTAACACTTCAAGTCAAAGGATGATGTAACAATAGATGCTTTAAACAAGTTGAACAAAAGTAGGCCAGTTGTCTAGTAAACTCTGACATAACCTTCTAAGAGTTATGGCCGTTTCAGATTGCTGAAAGTTTATACATCGATCTAAAAGAGAATCTCAAACGAAACAGATTTATCTCTGTTCAAAATAAAATGTTACGGAGCTGTCTGTCAAACGCAAGAACGTAAGAAATTGTAGGGCAAGGCTTCTTAGGCAAGGGTTTATGCGAGGATGGTAAAGTGCAAGTGATAGAACTGCGGCGATTTTCAGAGATCCTAGAACTTCTTCTAAGTGCGCTGTTAGGTCGCCTAGAGTGTTGTATTGGGTAAACGTGTTCCGACTTTCTTGATAAATTCTCACATTCATAAAAAGTATAATATCTGTTTAACAAAATGCTAATTTCATTTAATATGTTATAAAATTAATACCTATACATAAAAAAATAAAGGTACGTATCGTACATTTGACTATCAAGTAGGTACCTATTAAACTTTTTCTAGATATCCTAAAGCATAGATATCATAAAATCGGTTAGGTACATACTTTAGTAGAAACATTTTATTGGGGGCTCGACTGTTCAATTTTATTACATCTTCATGATTTAATGGAAAGTTTTTGGCAAGATGCCATTACAATACATACATGTGTCTCGATGTCACGGTAAGATTACGGGCGCAGTGGGATAAACACGTTTACCTACTGAATCTGCTTGTGGCGTGAATTAACTTGTAACTCGTAAAACCATTAGCGAATGCTTTTCTAGTCTGTATCATGTCTTATAATAGGGATGTAGACTGAAGACACTGATTAATAATACTTAATAGATCAATGCAATCAATTTTATTCGGTATAGGTAATAACATATTTGAAGAGTCGCGTACCTCACACTAGGATCCCCTGTGTTGTAGGTACAAAGACAAGTGCTTAAAAACCCAGACTAACTATCCATACGAATAACCCATTTGAATTATAATATACCTAAACGATTCATCTTTAACTAATTTAAAAAAAAAACGCAAACCAAGCACAAGTAACTGAGTGGAATCTAGATTCCTCTAAATGATGTATCATTAAGTACCTAGTAGGTAATTATTACCTATGAGTATATTTGTATGACTTAGCAAATACTTATTCTAAGTGGTATTACACATAATATACGTGTTTTCTTTGTATGATCCAACTAAGATGTTGAGTAGCACTATCCGGCATTTTTAACAGATTAGAAAGGAAGAGGTTTTGGATATTTGAGTTACGTTAATGTTGTTGGTGAAATTATTGGCGTAGTGGAACTTACAATGAACAATAGAACTCCATAAGGTTGTATGCTCATCACGAAATGGTGCAAAAGATAGGTAGTTAGGAAAGGTAAAGTTTGACCATAATTCTTGATTGGTGAAGTTTGAAACGATTGCTATTTTATCGAAAACATCTGATACCAACAGTTTAGTAGATTATTCATTTTGTTTGCTAGCACACTTAAGTACTGAGTAAATATTTTTTATTTAGAAATATGAAAAAATACTGATAAATAATCGACGCACCTTTTACAATAATAGTACCCACCTACTATTCATAATAAGGTGTTTATGAACCATAATGTGTTAAGACGTATGTCGCCGCTCGAAGCCATAGTAAACTTATTCTAACGCTGTAGAGTAATCAAGGAAACAGGCAGTCATTGAAGTTAATAATACATACAGGGTATTTTTAAAATCCAATATAAATTCAAAAGTTATCTTTGGAGTTTTATCTGAGATCATTAATTTTACCAACGTTATTCATTCATATTGTTAATTGGGACCAGCAAACGTCTATTCCGATAACTGGGAGCTAATTTAAAGTTATTAGGTAACTGGAGCATGATCTTACGCGTTTGTATACAATTCTAATGTTTACTGACAACTGCGTAGGCGCAAGTATTTCGTCCAATGACGAATAATTAGAATTAAAAGAAGTGGCTCTGTCGTGACTGTAAGGCAGAGTATTTCTGCGCACTCGTCGTACAAATGCCTCGCGAATATTAGCAGTTGTAGCCGGTTAAAAATGCATTAGTCTTATCTTAAGCTGCTGAGTACAAAGCATACCTATTTCTGTCGTGCGTGAATGACAGCTAGCGAGTCTTGCTGAGTCGATTGCATAGGCGACCTTTGCGTTGCGCATACGCAAACACTCGGCGCATTGCTAGCCTTTGATAGCCCGATGCACTAATCCATATAGACATCGATGCCCGCCGCGGAGATGCCTAAGTGTCGCGTCATTGAACTTCGTTACGCAATCGATCTTAATGTTCGTCCGCGCCTAGATAACAAAATATAGAACAAATACATTTTATAGGCCACGTCTCGCTGCAGTTATTCAAAATAGCGTTAAATACGTCTCCTCTGGCGTCAACACTCACACTGAAAGCTGCAAATAGCAACAATTAATAACTTTATTGTTTGAAGTCTTTTCTGATCTCTCTTTGCTTCGTTGGCAGTTGTATGCGGACGTATGCTCTGAAGATAAATAAACAAAAACTTGAGTCCATTCACTCTGCGCTGACATTTCTACGTTACCGCTTCGTGCCAATTCTAATCGATTCCTTTGAATTCACCCACTATATTGCTTTTAGAGCAGTTACAGAATTTTTTGATAGCGCACTCAAATAGTACGGATCTTATATTGCCATTATCGTTAAGTTTGATTGTAGAGAAGTTAGATTTACGCAGATACGGGTAGCTGCATACTTATCTATCACAAATATGAAAATCTATACGGGTGTATAAAAGGCAAACCTGACTCACTGACTTATATATTAACGCACACCCGAAAGCTAGAAACTTGAAATTTGGTGCAGGGGTTCCTTTCATAATGTTAGTGAGCACTAAGAAAGGATTTTTAGAAATTCAACCCCTATGGGGGTTAAATAGGGAAGTTTTTTGGAATTTTCTCAATTCTGGACTTAGTCTATTATATTTTTGGCTTTTATGGCCCGATTCTAAATTCTATTCTAAATCTAATTCAAAATCTAATCTAATTCTAAAGACCACGCGGACGATGTCTGTGAAATAAGAGTCTAAAATGTCAATTCTCTTATAGACATTGTCTATTATAAACCTTGAAGAGTGTGGTCTCTTAGAAAATGTGTGTCTACCTTAAATAGTACCTCTGTTTTAGTACAGTTTTATTATATGCTATTTTGTAAATAAAAAAAAGTTTAAGTAAAGTGGAAATCATTAGTCTGTGCACAAACAAGGAAACTAAAGCAATTACAGTGTTTACTCTACAAAGAGTAGTACTAGGTAGGTATAGATAGCTATAGTTGTGGCGGGCGGTGGGAATGCAAGAAACCGTCTAAAGCTAAACCGATTAAATGATGTGCATGAGGTACATTTCTACCTACTGATCGTACGTGGGCACGCCAGTAGTATTCCACGCAATCCACGCTAACAATACAATTACTTACATGATGCAATTGTTTCTTTATATTATGAAATTTCCATAAAAAGTCTCTCAAGCGCAACCAATTTTTTTATTTCTATGACTTAATATGGTCTTAAATTTTTATCTCCTATACGTCCGTAAGAAAATTTATAACTAGTATTAATTTATTTCGATCACTTAATATAAGTTAATATTAATTCTTCGCTTGTGTGATTGATGTGATTTTAAAACTTAAATATTTACGTTTTAATATCTATATGTAGGAGTTACCAACAGTATCTACTTATAGGTATAGGCTCAAGGATAGTATTGAGACGATATAGCAAGATAGACTAGAATTTGAAAAATAAACCGTTTCCAAGTAAAAATAAAACTTAATTATAAAGACACAAAATAATGTTAAATGTCGTTGGTATCCTTCATAGCTTATTACATAATAAGACAACAAGATTACAATAGCAAAATCCATCAGTACCTACTATTATTTCTAAAAAATAGTTCAATACGTATTACTTCTATTTATTTTTGACATCAATAAAGTAGGTATGGGAAATACTAAACGTCTATGATAATAAATAAAAACTATTCATAAAAAGTCTTAATGATTTATTTTAAAGGAAAATGACGTGAAATACGATTTTACGCTGTTACGTGTGGGTAATTAGAGTAAGTACCCACTAAAAGAAACAAATAACGTTAGGAGATTTCGCTCGGCATTTGCAACCGTGATATTTCAAGGCAAACTACGAAGCAAGAATAATATTCATCATATTGTAACTCTATAATTAAAGTGTGAAGAGAGTCGAACTACTTCAAAAATAACTGTTTGTGTGACACCGTAAATCTCGGTTACGACGAAAGTTTGTGTGTAAATCATTAGGCCATGCGCGACTAAATGGTACATTGAGTTTAAGCGCGATGTATTATCATAAAATTATGTTCGATTACTGTTTAAGTTATGAAGTTTAATGTGTCGGATGAAAAGTTTGTCTTTGGGAATTTATTCAAGGTTACTATTCATTTATGTTCTAGTCATATTAGGTACTTCTTACTTGGACCTTTTATGTTATAATTTCTGGCACTCAATTAATCAAAATTATGTGCTTCTGTTGATAGTGTACCTACGTGTATTTTAAAAACTTTATTGTACTTATTACTCAGTAATTAATTTGGCTTCTTATTTCAGCCAGTTTTAGAGCGCTATTTAATAGATTATTATATTTTTTATTCTTTCTATCATCATTATCATAAATTTAGGATGTTTCCCTTCACTGTAAGTAAACGGCATACAGAGTCATTTTAAATGCGCATAATGATATATTCGTTTTAACATTCGCTTATTAACTTGCATTTAAAATTTCATGACAATTATTAAAATGACTTTAATTTCTCCTCATAAAATAAATAATTTATTGCTTGGTTACATGACATCTTGAAATGATTTATGATCATCATCGGTAAGGTTATCTGCATACATGTCCCTAATTTAGTTTAATAGTTCTCTTAATGATGCAATACAATACCCGTATCTTTATACCGCAACGTATTCTATTTTATATCGTTTATGTCTTTTACATAGTGAGTACATAATATATTATCATTTCTTAAGCCGATGATAACTATTGAAACACTATACATAAATTTGTAGCCTGGCTAAGAATTATAATTATCCGGTATATAAATAATTGTAATTAGATGAGGGATTGGATATTGCCTTCTGCAAGAGTTACACATCCGAATTTGATATTACCAGAAGAGCCATATCGTAGCAGAATGTTATAAATCGCGAATGCAGTGCGTACTAACAGCTAGTTTCCAATGAATGGGTCAGTAATCATCTGCATTTGAGGCCATTATCTCAATTGGCGAGCGCTCAATGAGCGACCTCCACCGCCGGACACCGCACCCGCTCGACTTACTACAATGACGGTTTGTTTGCTTTTCAATGTGCTTTTTACAGAGCTGTACTATATTATGTTGTTGACTCTCCGTAATGGATTGCAGTACTTTATGTAAGACTTTCTATACTGGGAAAAGTAAATGTACTTTTGAGTAATACTTATGATACTAGCTGAGTTAGATAGATCTAAAGCGAGTCGGGCTAACAAGAAAAGTGTATGGTAGGTCGGAGGCAGCGAGCAATTTTTTCAATCTTAGTCAAGGCTCCATAAAATTATTAGATGAATAAGTAAATATTTTACATGTGCAAATATGTGTAAGGATAATAATATTTCATAAATACTAAATTAATTTCTGTATTATATTAGTATAGATAGGTATACGTATGTATACATAGCCTATGTAGTACATATTTTTAATCGTTTTTGAAATTAATACAAAATAATACCTAAAATAAAATAAACTTGTTCATATTTAAAGATTTAAGAGGGAGAAAGAGAAATAAAAAACAATCTGTTAATACAAAAAAATCAACGACTTAATCCGTGATTTTTATTGCGTTTTATTGACTAAGGATTTACTGGGTTTATATATCAAGATATTGTCATATACTAAGCTTCTAGAATTAACTGATATCACTAAACACTTCAAATTTCATAATTCTGGGTCTTGGTCCGAGTGGTTTATCTATTTATATCATTTTTAATTAGGATTAAAATTGTAAGTATGTCTAATAGTCTCTATATTAAAAATATAATTAAAAAATACATACAGTCGAAGATAGAACCACCTTCTTTTCGAAGTCAGTAAACAATTAAAAAACATACCCAATAACTTCGGTTTTCCTCGATATTTATATGTATGTTTAAGAAAATTGAATCTAATCCCATGAAGTTTTATATTCATTGTCGGAATATATTTATTTATTCACATATAATTTTTTTCTTATACCACCAAAATTGATTCACGAAGCTCGAATTCGTTAATTCATTCGATTCCAGTCACTGTGTATTACACGTGACATAAATTATCGGCATATTCGTAAAAGTAAAAGTAACAAAAAACGACAAAACTTTTTAAAAGAACGCTTACAGTTTAGACTTCATATAAAAGTGTATTTAATTACGTATCGACGACTTTTCCTTAACCAATAAAAGAGCGTTAAAAATGCAAAGTACATTATGAGTTTGTGTTTTGTTTGTTATTTGTTTCTTTGGGGTCACAAGGAGCATCCCAGTCTAGTAGACTTGATTACAGATTCGCGTGACACGGCCGTGAGACGATAACTGTGCTGTGACATATAATAACTATGTATGTGTGTGTAGGTACGAGTAGCGTGGGTAAAATATTTCGAACTATTTTTCTTTTGGTTGGTAATGTACTAACAGTAATTGGTAGGTATACATGTCAACTAATTTCTGTTTACAACTTCATTAGTGTTAGGTAGGTAGGTATAGCTATTTTGCGGTTCTTTAATTCAACATATCCCTTACATGACATCACAACATACCATACATATTCACCCAATATTGACCACAAGATCTATTTTGTTTTCCTTGAAATTCTGATATTTGAACTAAGTTAGGTACATATAATGTGATAATTTCCCTTACGATTTCTATAACGAATAGAAGCTCTACCCGCTTTAAAAATTGTATTAAAGAAACTCTACATCTAAATCAGGTCAATAGTGCTTATTGAGGAGAGTATGAATAAATAAATGAAGCTATGACGTCATTACCTATCCAATGTCAATGGTAGGTGCATGTTTCTTTATGTTTGTAACATTTTAACTCAAAAACAACTGGAATGTAGTCTTTCTGAACGTAAGGTGTCCAACAATATAAACTTATCCTAGTTTTTACCGAGATGGACCTTAATTGTCCTTATCTCTAAAAACAGTGCCCAACAGCGGTGACAGTAATGAAATATTGATATATACTTTTTACACCTTAGAGTAAACGAAATTCAAAGAAAAATACACAGAAAAAAAAATTGGAATATAAGTACACAAAAAGCGGTCGTATCGCTATTCCTATTAGCGATCTCATTTAGACAACCTTTGGGCAGGATAATGTCTTCTATTGAGCTTTTTATTAGTTAACATTATATCTAAACGTTACTAAATGCAATAAAGAAGAGATACATTGTTATTTGGTAAATAAGCAAATAAAATTATCTTCTGCAATGCGTACTCATTACTATTTGATAGCAAAAGATTACAAATGCCGCGGTGTTATAACACGCAATTGTCAATATTATACGCCGCGTTCACTTTACATAGCATTTTCCATTTTACCATTTATTATCTGTGCTAATATATAATGTTATCTTTACTTATGTATATTTAATATAACAATCTTAACATTTATCTGATACCCTATTAAAACTATGATAGTGCTGCTAAAAGATATTTTATTCATTTATTTAATACTTCTTGTAAACCTAATATAAAGGGCAACATAATGCCTCGTGACATTTTCAACAATCCTTGGTGACGAATAGTTTTAATAAGAAAACAATTTTAGAAACTTTACAATTTATTCCATTCTTATGATTTTGATGATAAGATTAGGTCGAAGTGCATATTGTTATGCTCGGGTTTACCTAATAATTACAATATTCTATAATTTTTGAATTAAAATTGTTCTATTGTTTGGTTTCGGTGTGTTGGACCTTTAGAATAAATAAATAATGAGCATAAAATATTTAAGTATGTTTATTTAATGACTAACAATTTACTTATATTTATTGACTGTGTTAAAAATGTACTTATATGTAGTTTATTAATACCACTATTAATGTTATATATCTTTTGCAGGTGATACGATAGGATACATCTCGTTAATATTTTCTCTTGATGGTAATACTGACAAAATAATAACACTCCTATTTTCTATTCCGTAGTCTAAAGTTTTTCTTGTTTACCTCCACTTGTCTCAGTTCCACTATATCTGAGTATGTTGTACATTGAACAATTGATTAGTTACCAATTGCTACAATTGTGTGTTAGAATCATGTGTATACATAGATATAACATTATTGTGTATTAGTATGTATTTATATCTAGTGTTTATTTTATAGTTCGTTCCGACTAGCGGTTTTTAGTTTCTATTTTTACATTACCGTAGATGAGTTCAGTTTTTCCCTTGAAGTAAAGAGACACTAAACTGTAATAAAATCCACCTATATAGTATAAATTCCTCAGTGCTGAACTATCCCAACTTCACTAAGTATTAGCAATGTAAACAGAGCATGTTATGTATGGAGACACGTAAACAATTGATTCACAGATTTAATGAGACATTAATACCCTGCCCTGTATATTATAAGAACAATCACTGTAATAAGTATAACTTACACGTTAGATTCACGGAGAAAATATTTTTCCCAGGGTTACGCAAGCGGTAATTGTGGTGGAGCACCTTAGTTGCCATCCTCCGAAGTTTGGTAAGTGAGGCACTCCATTTTTACACAGTCTGCCCGACGTGATTCCGGAGAGAAATATTTTGTAGATTGTACCGCTCGTGCCCTGTCAACACAGCTTCTTGACACGAACAATCCTGCGGAACATCACGCATAAATAGATCTTTCCCGGGAACCACCGGACGCAAGCCACACACCGTAGCCTAGCCGCTTGAGACCTACTCAGCTTCCTAGATTGTTGCGCCCATGAAGGTCGATGTCACGCTATGCATGATTACGTTAAGAGCACGAATACTTTACCCACTTTAATGTTCTTATTAAAATTTAGTTAGTGTAACAGTTGTGTATTGTAGATTTCATTTTGCACATTTTTTATGCCTTTATATTATACTATCACACTTTAAACTCTCTTAATGCCTGCGTTATTAAATTTTATCCAATTTTTCTCTTGCCGAAAACTTTGTGAAATTTGAAGGAAGCCATCGGTGTAATCGTAGAAGATCCAGGAAGGGTTTTAACCAGTGAACCTGAGCGCAAGCCAACTGATCCGTGTAATGGAAGTCTCCGAGTTTAGGCCCTCCGCCTTCGTCCCTCTCTCTTTATGTGTGTGGTAACGTCTACGTTTGAGTGAGTACAAGATCGTTTAATAATCTTATTCGGAATGTAATGTTATATCGTATGAAGACAGCGTACAACGTCTGACGTTTTTAAATGAAGGATGCGGTTGTGGTAAACCAATTATGAAAGGTTCAGTGATGTTTTTTTTGCGGAATCGGTAAATAGCATGTAGTTAAGCTGAGTTGAAGCGCATTTATATGCGGACATCGTACAAGGCGCATACGCCGGCAGACGACACTCGCCCCTAATCCGATTATGTGTAACAAAATGCTACGCGCAGCCACTCAGCGACCAGCGCTTGTATTCACAAACGACTTATCGAATCCATTCGTAAGGCTCATTCACCCTCGCATATGTTAAAATGTTCAGCTACAAAATGGGTTACTTCAGTCTCAGTCAATGTTACTAACTTTCATTTACTGATGTGAACGATTTCTATATTTTGGTGATATTTCAAATACTAACTGTTTGGTACTCGTCATATCGGGTTGAATGAACTTTTAGCACCATTTTATTCGTGTTTATCACATAGCTCTATTAGGAATTGAGAGATTCGTGTTTACAAAATAACTTTAAAGACACTCGTAAACTCGTATATTCATTCACTACTTTCTTCTTTTTCTTATCCAAAATATTAAAAAAAAATGGAACTGTACTTAATCTATAAATAACTGCTAGGTATATTAATAGAACGGAAATACAACATTAATAGAACAAACTTCAAGGAATTAAAATGTTAAGCCACTTATAGTTTTATAGTCTTGGCAGCAGCCCATGAAATGGAAGAGTCTAAATATCAACACTATAAAAATCGAGATGAGAGTTTTCATTGAAGCGACCCCACGTGAATGTCAGTTTTCTAGCTCCGAAGTCCCATATAATCCGATTACGTGACAAAATGCTCTGTCATTCTGCGACCTTAGTAATCTCTCACATTAAATTTAATCGTACGATTTATAAAGCTTGTTTAGAGTGATGTTATAATTTATTATATCTACACGATCGTTCCGTTGTCATTACAAGATTCTGGAAATGTGTAAGTGCATCTTGTTGAGGTGAGATAAATTATTTTGATGAGACGATCCCTGCCAAACATACTATTATGAAGATCCGTTGATCTATTAAGCTGAGCCGGCTTAATTTCAGTTCTGTAGCAAACGTATCTCGATAAAATACTTGTCTTATTACATATCGAAAGATTAGCGAAGATTAGTTAGATAGGTATCAAAAACTAATAATTACCTAACTATCTAATGAAACACACGTACGTATCTCTATACACCGAGATGAACATTACGGAACAAATTTCATGATAAAATTAATTTCATGACACTATTTTAATAAATAAGAACTATGACGTAATTTTTTGTTAGGTTTTGCTAGTACACTGACTGACTGTTTAAATGTGTAATGGGAATAGAAATTTCTATTAGTCATATAAAAATATACCTACTGAAGTGAATCCGTATGCTACGTACATATACATAATATAGTTGTATCTATTGTTAAAGCTCCAAAATGAGTCGACGTATAAAACCAAGGCACAGGGCAATTGAACAGAATATGTTTAAAAATTCAATTTCTTGTTAGAGTAACTATTTTTGTTGTGGTTTTGCTAGAAAGGGCTAGGAAGGGCAAAGATTGAGTGATAAAATATTGACAGCGTCTACGCAAAGAGGTGAAACTAAATTAGATAGAGGCTTTCGTTAAATAAACATGGCTGCCAGGAAGATACGGCGCTGCAGATTTTAAATTGAGCTTATAAATAAGAATTATTGCTTTAGTAAGTTCATGAAAGATTAATTTAAAAAAAGACTTAGCATTAACAGGTATTGCGAGATGTAACCCCCTATTTTTCTTACGAGTATAAGGTAGATAAACAGATTTGAGGATTTCTTGAAATTCTAACAGGATAAGTATAATAAAACGTATAAAATGGAATTTTATTATCGTCTTAAACATGCTTTATCTCCATCGGCCCTCAGGGATAATTAAATGTCTAAATTGTATATGTGTCCAACAGTAAAAATATTTCCAGACAAAAAATAATAGTTCCTCAAAACAATAAACGAACATGAAACGAGTTGAAAGGCGAGCGAAGCCCCGGGCGTTTGCTAGTAGGTACATACATAAAGCGAAATAATTTCAGCCACTAACAATTGAAAAATATTCGAGTACAAATAAGTCTAAGTAGGACTTTCTCTGGTCAACAGTCGGAAAATAAAATAGTAAGTACCTAACAAGGCGCTTAGTTCGTCCATTTTTGATAAGTCTACTCGTAATAGGGTATTGTTCGCCGAAGCCATGTTTAATTAATAAATTGCCTAGCATTACGAGTTATGGCGCACTGCAGGCTGCTATAATATAAATTAATTTCTACGTTTAAAGGGCTTACTATATTGCCGTTATGAGAACAAACGATCGGGTATAATTTTTAATACTTTTGCCCTTATTTTGGCATAATTGTCATGATACGCACTTCTATTTTCAAATAAGACAGAAGTTCTATTTAACGTCGTATTGGAGGCAAGATTTTATGGAGTCGAATAGGTAGGTAGGTACCTACATACGTGCGTGTCGAGGACGACGTGTCGAGGACGACGACGCAATCTTAGATGTTAATATAATTATTTTTAATTATTATAAAACTGTCATAGTGTACATAACAATACCTATATATTGTGTAGATATATTATTATTATCGTATGAACACTCATTTATTAGGTATTATACAGGTAGGTTGTCAAGCGTACCTAAGTCACATTCAGTTTTGTGCAAGTAAAGATCATCGTTTGGATATTTTTAAAAATATGGTTTGTTACTTTGAATTACAATAGGGTTTATTTATAGATTTGCGCAACGTCAGGTTTTGATACTGTATGAGGTGAGAATGTAGATACGTCATAATATTATGTACCTATATTATGACTTATTTTATATAAGGTAAGGTGACCTTTGTATTTGTTACGTTGTTGTTGTGCATACTTCTATAAATATAAACGTTTGCGTTCTACCCTTTTTTTTTGTCCCACTGCTGGGCACGGGGTCTCTCCCCACAACCGGGGAAGGCCTGGAGCATACTCCACCACGTTGCTCCAATGCGGATTGGTGGAGATATGGGTTAGTGGCCAACCCGTGTCGGATGTTGTCAAACCGCCCAAAGAAAGGGCCTCCGACCGACCAGGTATAACAACCGGGACCGACGGCTTATCGTGCCCCAAAGCACAGAAATATTAACGTATGCAACTAAAAATCGTTCAGTTCACTTAGTATGATTTTGAAGATTTATGTAGGTTAATTAGACGGATTACAGGCAATGGTAATTGATGGACACAGTTTATGGATGTTGAAACACGGTAGAAGATGCCTTTACGTTAGGCAAGCTTTATAACAGGTACCTATATACAAACAATTTTAAAGAAACCTAACTTAACTATGAAAAGCAGGCATAAGATAAAATATTTACGCGCCTCTTTCAACAAGATAACAAAATTAAGATTGAACTAGAAACAAGCGCAAACAGGCAACAACTAACGACTAAATTAACGAACGTCAGCGTCCACTTCCGCGACAGGAAAACAGCACTTGCCTGCACATTGTGGACACACTTAGACCTGCGAGACAGAACAATTTGTTATGCGTCATGACACTCATGGTTGATGTCAATTCGTCTTCGTTAGCTCGATCTAAGGGACTAGAGTTGCGATTTCAAAGAAGCTCGACGTCATAATTAGGTGGTTCTGAAATATCGATTCCAATTTCACTCGGACGATTCGCGGAAGCAAATCGATGTAGCGGGAATTGATTTAAATTATATTAAATCAAGCCCCGTCAAACGTTAGCAGTGCTTCTATGATTGTGTTCCGTTTTATGGATTGGTATTACTTACTAAAAAAATAAAATATGATTTTATAAATTTCACTAACTGATTGCTATAAGTAACTAATTCATTTAGTGGCGTAATCATGAAAATAATATTGAATTAACGTTACTTAATATCTTTATATTAACTAATAATTGTCACTTAAAAAGGAGTAAATCACTACATACTCGTAGTATAAAATAAAGTCGCTTTCTCTGTCCCTATATCCCTATGTATGCTTAAATCTTTAAAACTATGCAACGGTTTTTTTTAATAGATAGAGTGATTGAAGAGGAAGGTTTATATGTATAAACGTTCATAGTTTTTCTTGAGTGTATTTAGTATCAGCATTGCACCCGTGCGAAGCCGGGGCGGGTCGCTAGTAAACCAAATAATTTTACTAAGTACTTAAATATAGAAGTACTTATTACGTATTAGTATAACGTAAATATAGAAGTATTATTATTTATAGTAAGTAGTAAGATTTTAGGTACCGTCAAATTACTCTGTCGGTATGCATCGTGGAAAATATTACAGAACTATAAGTGTGTAATTAATATTATGCCGCTATGAGGTTGGGCATGGCAGGGAAAATGTATAAGGTATTAATTTCATGTTCATTTCAATTGGATTATCACGTTTACGGATATGAGCACAGGCTGTGTAACTGATGCACCTACGCTAATGCGTCGAATGAGTTTTATACGTTATGTGGTAGTACTATTTCCGTAATTTTTATTAGGAATAAACACGTGTGTATCATAACACAAATGAATATAGTGATAGTTTCAATTCCCGACTACCGTTGTAGAGTGTGGGTAAATATAATCATTTACGTACTTACTTTACCTACGTCAATACGTAGTAACTCTCTACGCAACTTAAACTCGGATAAAGTGTTACCAGTTCCTTATTAACTATTTATAAGAAGCTGATAAATACGTGCTATTTACAGACAAGAAGAAAGATATGTAAATATACCAATAACAGACCGGTGCCAAATACCCACATACTCAATTATTGCGTAGTTAGTCCCAGGATTAATTAATTATTAACGTCATACAGATTGACACCCACGCCACGTATGCACTACGTATGACTCGATTTCAACGACGAAATATTTCTCAACCTTTTTATAAACTAGATGTGTTTATTTTGAGAGCGAGATAAGAATCCATGTTGACTTGAGACGACAAAATCTGTGGGTAAAAATCAGAATGTGTTCATGATAAGTTACGTGTTATCTAAAAACAAACAGATATTTCTACACTGTTAGTTCAGATCTGACAGGATATGAGAAATAAGTTTATAACATTTTTTGGTTTGGTTAGCTTAGGTGAATAGGTGCTAATAAACTGCTAATTATTTTTCATTGTTATTAAAGTCTGGCTTAAATGACATTAGTCCATCTCATGGGGGTATGTTTAACTGTGGCTACGAGTTGCGAAGAACGAAAAGTTTTACACAAAAATGGCACACTATCGTTAAAAAATGTTAGAAAAACATATTTAGGTAAGTGCGTTTAATTTAATAAATTCCAAATTACATCAAAGTTACAAGTCGGATTTAGACGGGAAAAAAGGCTTCTGACACTAAAAATGAGACTTAGAACGCCTGTGACATTTAATTTTGCTAGTTTCAAATACAAGTACCTAACTTAAAATTATCTACTAAACTTTAATATTTACCTACAACTTCACCGCTATGTTTTATTTTCGACATGAAAAGGATTAGATATAGTGATATGTGTGTAGAGATCACTCATTACAATTATAAGTCACTATTAATAAGCTTCGTATCAAATTTATTAGGTATTAACGTGACAGCTATAAAATATGAGTCTACTACTGAAATAGAACGTATTATTTTATGAATAAGCCATTGGTGCATTGTTGAAATAAATATAGAGACGTTTAAAATTTTACTTTAATAATGTGATCTTTTTTAAATAATAATAACGATTTATTATTCTGGAGACGTGTGAATAATTTAAGTACATAATAATATGGTAATAATTTCTTTTATTTAATAGTAATATGTAGCGTAACATAACAGTATTGAATTTTTTTATAAACCATCCCTTAATACAGTTGATTCAAAACAGCTAGCGTACAAACACACACGATTTTCAAATAGCAAGCGCCGGGCCGAGGCGTGAGTGGCGTGACTAGAATCTCGAACATTGAATGTCAATACCGAGTTCCATTTGGACATATTTACAAAATTTGCATATAGCTGCATTCGTACCCGAACGAATTTGCTGTAATTAAATCCTATAGAATTTGATTTAGAACGTAACATATTCGCATGCTGGAACGCCTCTTGAAATGCATTCTCGAAAATATTCCAGTTCAATTGAATCTCCGCCCAAACCGCTGAATTGAGTAGGATGTGCTTAGTTTACGTTCTTTCGGTGAATCTCAGGGCTTTGCCAAGGAATAACACTTGCCTTATGGTAATAAAACGGTGCAGGAGAAGCGAAAAGTCTTAGAATTAAATGGATACAACGGGTCAGTGCAGATGGTACATGTTTATTTAAATGTAGATGGGGGCATGAATAAATAAGATGCAATATCAATGCCAGATAACGGTAGTAATTGCCCTATAAAGACGCGAAACGATGTCACAACGCCTAGAAACGCAATTACGTCTCCAAGCATACTCTCACGGACACACTCGTGGCTATGAATGTTGTCTACCACCCTTATCGCCTAACATATCTAACGTTTTACTGTGGTTAAAATTGCCTAAGCAAAATTTTTATCTCCTACGTACACTCTCTCTATCAACATTTTTTCAACACTTGTATTTATATTGTTAGACAAAATTCGGGTATTTCCAAAAGATTTTCAAGTCCTATTCCGGTAACTGAGTTATGTCCTATATTAAGTCATTACAAAGCGAATAATCTGGTAATAGCACTTGGAGCCAAATGGATGACAATATGGAATCTTTCGTGAAGCATTTTCAGAAAATAGGATACGGGATCTGAGAAAGTCTTCATTTCATATGAGTGTAACTCAAAAATTTGGCTGACTTCATGGTGCACGGGCACAAATGGAAGTGCATCCAGTAATATGGTCCACAATGTATGTAGGATTTAGGGTATTTTCGAATCTTCCTAAAGCTTGAATAAATACGGTCGTAGTTCACGCGTGTGAGAATGTCGTTTCCTTGCAAATTCCTTCTTTAAAAGCGTTTTGTAGAGCGCGGGGAATTTTCCTTTATCACACGGCGATATTACTCGTAGTAGAAAAATATTTGACCATTAATAAAGGTTAGTTTAGGTTTTCTTGCACATCACTTTCTATTAATTGGAAGATAGTTCTGTTATATCTTGCACAGGTTATAGATATAGGTAATAGTTAAAACAATGCTATCATTATTGCTATTATGTGGAAGTTATAACTTATGCATATCGTGGAAATAGCCAGTGTGAAAGTTCACGTAGATAATGACGTTGATACGTCGTGTACTCTACGGTATACGTTTGCATTCGTTATTTATTTATGCAATGCGCGCATAAATTGTCTACAAATATATACAATGCAAAGCGCAAAATGCTTCTTTGGCCAGCTTTATTATGCACTGCTTTAATCTGTGAAGTTTGCTCTAGACTTTGTGCGGTTAGGGTTGTTGCTTCGCCGTCATTTGAAATAATATGAATATTATGTTTTTATTTTGCTATGGTGAAGCCAAAAAGTGGCGATTAGTAACATGTCCAATTTATAATGCAATACAAATTTATGTAGATCTATTAAACTATTATAATGACCGATAAATTCGCGCACATCTACAAATTACTATGGCAAAGCGCGGTTCCGCAAACAAACTTTATAAAAACGTAAATTAGGTAAATAAATGAGTTAACTATTTTTAAGCACATATAGTGGATAGAATAGGTATTTCTTTGTTATTAATGAATCGTACACTATCGTTTCTTTATTAGTTACTCCTATCAGATACGAGTACATCATATTACGTAGGTCCTATTTCAGTTCACATCGATCAGTTTATTTAATATCTTTGATATAAAGGAACTTTTTGATAAAATATTTCTTACATTATTTAATGGGCCGTATCAATATATTCGTGAACAAAAGCGACCGATTTAGAACTTGGAAACAAGAGTCGCCCTGAAGTTTATTCTGACGGCGAAAAGCTAAAGCTAGGAATCCGAAGTAGAGCACATTGAAATTTAGCAACTGTCTGTCCGACGGCATTACGGACTTCGCTACCGTATTTATAAATATTCGGCGGCCATTTGAGCCCGTTGAGTTATAGGTCAGGATATTTGTAGCTTAGTCAGAAATAAAGAAATTTTTATAATGAATCGAACACTTTTTACGGCCGCTTTTTATTGCGGTGAATTATTTCGGGAACATTTTCGTAGATGCATTTCGGGGTACGTCACTAAAAATGTTCTACTCCAATTCAAAACTACGCAGTTAAATTATTTTATACGTTTTTTATTGAGGTTTACGTAATTTTCAAATGTTCTAATAATAATCATCATCATTTACAGTAACCTACGGGGATATTTCAAAACGCTAACTGCTATTTTGAAATACATTTCTAAAAGCTACCTACCACAGTGGATAAAAGCGCATGCATATTTCAGATATGTTTATTAAAATAACGCTACATAAAGCAAAAACTTAGGTATTCATAAAGGATTAAGTTTTTTACGGAGTTTAATAACTTGCGTCGGAGTAATATACAGTGTTGGATTATTTAAGTCGTCTTTTCAGAGTATGAATAGCGCAGTGCAAGCAAAACATCTACTGCTGTAAACTATACAATAGAAATAATGCTAGAGTTCCAAGCGGCGCGGATCGCGGTATGCGTTTCATATGCGCTACCATTTTTAAAAACTCAAGTTATTTCTTAAATCGCCGATGTCGTGAACACATTATAAAAACCCCTTTATTCGCCTCTTACTTCTTAAGGCAGGGTGTAGGATTTTTATTCCCTAAAGGAATCTTTATGCTCAGGGATCTCCAAAGAACTCACCAGTGCTATCTCTAACAGCATGCCCATTATTGTCTAGGCCCTATAAGTGCTTACTTGCTTTGCTAAGCGTAGATGATTTCGGTCACAACAAACTCACCTTTGCCGAACTTACCAACGACGCGATCGAGGGATTCCAGATTCCTACCCCTACTCTGATCAAGCGCACTAGATATTTTCTTACTTACTGTGCTCTCAACTTGCAACTAGTTGAGACACGCAGACACGTGAAAGGCCTACCTTCCAGGCTATCCGCAACGGCTCAGTGGCTAATCTAGTAACTCAATAAGCAAGTTATCGCTGCCAGATGGCGTGTTAGGAATTTTTTACAGATTTTGTGGTACCTAACCAATGTGTGACGTTCGTAATAGCAAATTAAATAAATAACGTTTCACACTCACAGCCCCACACTAAGATTCCCTGTGTCGTAGGTACCATGGACAATTACAAAACACACAAACACCCAGACCGGGAATAGAAATAAATTCATCATTTAAATTTCTGTCCACCGGGAATCGAACCCGCCCTTCCAACGGAATTAATTAAAAGTATT
>DWAV01000089.1:0-29725 GCA_018231305.1 Noctuana lactifera
TTTGCGGGATTTGAGAATCACCAGCCGCCATGGAAGGAATCATCAAAAACAAGGATTTACAATCGTCGAATTAATATAACATTGTTATTGATACAAAATTTTTTAAATGTCATCGTTATAATGAATTTTTATAATTTAAGAGTCATTTGTTTGCAACCAAAACAGATATCCGTTGCTATTCCTTATATTAATTTTTTTATTAAGAATTCTACATAATTACATAACATAGTTTCAGATAAACTGTGGGCCAGTTTGTTAGCAGTTCAGGGCAGTTCTCATTTTTTCCAGTACAATTTGATTAGTTATAGTTATAGCTAAATAACAGATAAAATTACTAATATGTATACCAGATATTACCTAAATATACAACTTAATTTATGGTCAAGTTAATCTGTATTGAGTTACAAGAACTTAAATAAATCGAATACCTTTAAAGTTCACTAAGATAAGTAGAACCGATACACATGAGTGAGATTTATTTTATAAAATGGTTGCTGAGTGTTCTCAGCGAGTAAAAGGTTCCAAATTTTCTATTCTATCACGAACAATAGGTATGAAATAATTAAATCTTTATATCTAAATGAAACTGCATGTTATGAACGCGTGCTTATTAATTCAACTACAGATATGGATAAGGTCGTTAGGTGGTTATGTTTAAAGTAATAAGATAAGGTATAACAATATACCTACATAAGGTATTAAAAGACACTAAAATTTTCGGCTTTACTCGCAGTAATTTCTATTTTAGTGGAGTGTCCGACGGGATTTTCGCATCCGTCCCCATAATCAGCCCATCACAGTCCCATTGCTAAGCGCGGGATGGTAAACTTCACTTGCCTTTTGAGAACTTCATGGAGAACATTTTGGCATGCATTTTTGTAACGATGATTCCCTTCATCGTCACAGCTATGACATTCAATTACTTAAAAACATACGTAACTAATAAAAAGTCATTGGTGCGTGAAGCTGAAAGTTGAACCTCTCGAATAAGAGGCTTTATTCTTAACCACTGGGTTATCACCGCTTAAAACCTCTGTAGCGTTATTTGTTTATTTAATCATTTATGTACACAAGCACATACAAAAAGCACAAACAAAACATGCATGGTAACACAATTATGTCATATCATTATATTGTACCTTAGAATAGAGGGCGTTGTCACTCTATTTAACAGGAGCTAATTTTGTATTAGGTTAGGTACTGAGTTAAGTAGTTTTATATACTTTAATTTTAATAACGTATAGAATATAAATATATAAAAGAACTAGCTCACCTGACAAACGTTCTAAATTATTTGTATTAAATATTTTGGTTGGTAATTAAAAAATATAGAAAATACTAAAATAGCGATTTAGCGCACGCGAAAGTATTTTTTATGTCAAATCTTAAAACAATAACATTTCGCGCAAAAAATAAATTCTGGTCCTTTATCTTTTAAGGGTGTAAAAAATAGCCTTTTCTTGAATATTCCAGAGAACGGGATTTTAGGTTCACCAACCATGTAGTTCAAGTGCAGATTGGAGGGGGCTGCCTTTCATTATGTGAATGAAAATACCTTATAATTAATAAAACAATTTGAATTTACTAGAATGTTAATTGTTGCAGGCGCATCTGAAGTGCAATCGCAGATGTTGCGCGCGCGACACAGGACAAAGGAGCGCGCGCGACCTGCAGGTGACGCGGCCCCCACCTGGCGCGCCCTCTAAACACACCTACGCACTGTATTATTATACGGTAACATATTAATATAATAATTAAGATATAATATTATTTATACACACAAACGGTTGGTTATTTTGAAATAATACTTCGATTGGCGCGTTTGGGAAAAATTACAGCGCACGCATCATAATTTCATGCGTGCGCTGTCTAAAATCATCGACAACACAGTGCACTAACTGTAAGTGTAATATTAACTAAAAGCAAGATTGAGATCCATCTTTAGTGCGAACTTAGACCTGTAATAAATATTACCTACACCTAGAATTATGCGCCTGCCTACTCATGTCACCGCCGCTCCGTTCAATGAAGAAGGTCACTTTATTGAACGGAATTATTTACATACACCAACTGGTACTTACTGTACCGGTTTCTAAAATTGTTAATGCAAGGCACACTTACTCGTAGAGGTTATACTGGAAATATCAAATAAACAAATATTTATATACCTAAGTATGTTTTTTATTCTACGAATCTTTAATAATATAATACGTACCTATATAACAAAACTGATAAATGGTCAAAAGTTATGGACGATTGATAATAGCAAAGATAAAAGGTGTTGATTGTATGTTGGCTATAGATGCTATAAAGAACCACTAATCAAATATTCACACAACTGTACGTAAAAATAGCAAATAAGCATGATATTCATCTTTCATATTTAATTTTGCGTTGTTACCTACTGGCTACATGTTTTTGCTTATTAATCCTGACTCGCTGCATGCAACGGCTATTGATAAATCACCCAAATATTTACTGTGTAGGTAATATACCAATACAATGTTAATGTTGTTTCTCAGTGTTTGACGCCATGTCGTAAAAAATCATGGTTTTTTACGACATCTTCAATATTCAACGTCTTATTTTAGGCAAATAACTCAAAATCTAAAACTACCTGTTTTAATTTAATATAATGATATGTTTTCACCGATGGATACGGGGGAATCTATCGTTGAAAACCATATACAAATCAGTTCTTTTTGAGTTCCGTAATTTTAGAAATTAGCGCGTTCAGATAGACAACAGAGGCCACGAACAACTTATAAATATGTAAAGAAAATATATATATGTGATGAGACACAGCGGGGAGGACCGGGATCAAAACCCAGCGGAATAAGTTATTTGTATTTTAAGCAATGAGATGCCATTCACATACATGGGTATAGATGTACAAAAATATACTAACTTCTACGTACATTCATTATAATAATATGTATTCGCTCTACATCACACAAGAAATTAAATCATTGTCTCATTTATCAATATTATTATTCTTATTATGTTTTGTATTGTTGCAGGTCGGACATGAAAAATCTCGCCCATTTGCTGGCTGTCCCTATCAGCGAAGACGTGGTAAATTTCATCTCTTCAGTATCCGCGGTCACACTGCTCTCGTGGACGACAGGTTCGTTTAATTGAACTTCTCACTCTATGATAATAAGACCAGTACTACATCGTCACTTACCTACACATAATGGCTCTTACCTGTGACCTAATCAAACTTAAAAAACTTAATTATCTAGGTACTAACTACAATACTTAACATCTAAAAAAGTTCACTCTCGACAGACTCCAAACGGCTGAAACTAGAAACACACTTTTGTATTGTTTTTGCTACGAGTAGTTACATATTATTTTAGACTGGTGCCCCACCCTAAGCGCGCATAGCCCCGCTAGTAGTGCGGATCGCAAGCGATCACATTGTTAAGCAGCGTTGGGTGCGGCCGGCACTTGGATGGGTGACCGCAACCCAAGGCCATGGCTGGCTACGCTGAGTTGGGCGGCTAAATAGCACCTGATGACACCTAAAATATTTGTTTTATATTTCTTAGCAGAAGGGCGTTCGGCCCGTAGGTGGTCGGCGGGCGATCGCCGGCGCAGAGTGTGTCGCCGTGCGTGCTTCCCCCACCACACACACCCGCCCATTCACTGTTAGCAGGTATACTTTAAATGCACTCGAAAGTTCTTAGGTATACCATAAAATATTGAATAAACTAAATTACCTTACAGTTTGAATAATGTTTGCTTATCAATAAGGTATTCACAAAATTGTTCACAACAGTTATAGCGCATTTTGGTATTTTTTATATCAAGCTATCGATTTCAAATTATCAACAATGACTTGACTGTAAAGATGTTGCTGAGCTGCCGAGTGATACAATTTGATGTATTAGGTATTTACTGTATTCCCTTTTTCTTACAGTAGGCAGTTCACTCGGGGGGAGTTCGATAGACAATGTCCGAGGACTTGGACTCGATCAGCGAGGAAGAACAAAGTTTGTTCCGACCCTTCACACGAGAGTCATTAGCCGCTATCGAAGCCCGCATAGCTGAGGAGAATGCGAAGCAAAAGGAACTCGAGAAAAAGCGAGCGGAAGGCGAGGTAACCCCACACCGACTTCAACACAAACAATAACCACAGTTTGGAAACCAACACAGTGTGTTTAAGCTCACACGAGTTGTAGTGCTAATCATACAAATCCATATTACAATCGGCGATATTATTCAAATACAGACAGCAACTGTTTTTGTTCTAATGTAATGTCAAAAAAATGCACTATGTATACCAAAAATAAATACAAAGCACATTCACTCAACTTATGTGACGAATTACAGAAACAGCACTCAAGGTATTGAATCTATGAGTTTGACGGATAATTTTTAAACCATTCCAGAACGATTTGGGGCGGACGAAAAAGAAAAAAGAAGTAAGATTTGCTTGCTTGCCCCTTTTACCTTTTTAAGGCTCGTTTTTAGAAGAATATTTTTCAGCAAGTTATCGCTTGTATCAAAATTATTATTCGAAACTCAAATCGCAAGTTCTCGCGAACATTGGCGTACTTATGTTAAAGTGCGATAACTTGCATTACATTCAGATTTATGCATATTGATTGATCGCATTTAAAGCATTGTTTCCAAACACATCGCTTTGTCGGCAAAGTCAACTAAATATATCCAAGTTTAGCTGTTACTCTGAAGTCCATAATAACTATAGTAACAGCTAATCTTAATGTAGTCTATGAACGACGGCTTTTCACATTTTCTTTCCATTTCAAAGATATAATTGTATTTAGTGTCTTTTCAGACAATAGGAGATACTGAAATCAGTAGGTGCAGAAGTTAACCCATCATATTAAAAATACTTCCTGTGTTAAAGATCCTTGTGTGGTTTTATATAGCCTGCAGTAAACCTTTGATTGAAAAGAGCCTGATTTCCACATTTAGGTGACCGTATTGTTAAAAAAATATAGTAATATGTCCCTGTTTAGAAATCACAGTTAAAGTTATAAGAACAGATACAGAAATATGGAACTACAAACAAACTGAAGATTGAGAAACACTAGCACATGACATTCACCATTATTATGCATTGCACACGATTGACTCATGTTTGCCACTTATCATCGGCTGCTGTCATTTAGGTCTAGCATGGTGACATCACCTAGCTAGTTTAGTGCATTTGAAATAGAAATGGCTCTCTATTTTTGGAATCCCATTTCGATTATTACTTATAATGAAACATAAATGAATGAATAACTAATTTTACATTGTTGTCAATAAAATACTTGGCTTTTAAAATATAAGGATCAAATTGGCATTTCCTTACACAATTTGAAAATCTTGACTTGTATGTCTTATTGCATGGTAAAGGATCTGATACAGCACATCAACGAAGTAAGTACGACGAAAGTAAATGCCTAATTTGAGTTCAGCCAGCTAGTTCAACTGCGCTGTAGGCATTTAATATTATTGATATTCGAAATGGCGACTAGTAGTGAGCAAGACAAACTTAATGCTTCTAGTTTTGGCAAATAATAATATGCATCATAAGTACATGGACAGCAGCACTTAATGAGCAATGACTTAGCTTCAGACGCGATCACCAAACATGCTGACACTACACTTATGAAACTGCCAAACTGTAACAATACTGATGAGCATAAGAATTCCAGAAGTATTGTTACATGATCCCATAAAAGGCTCAACATTAGTAGAATGCGAATATGTGCAACTTTACAAAACCTTTAACTTATAGAGAAAAGAATCAGTCACCCAAACCATGAATGTGCATTTTCACCAATGATAATCCTATTATTGGTTGGGCAATTCAAAATTTTATTCTGGAGATGCACTTTTTTCATCGTGTTCAAGTTACATTGAAATTCCGTTACAAAGGATTATCATACGTGGAAGTTGTCATTTGCCCTTTTATTTGGGTAAGGTAATGAAATATGATGCTGTGCTATAGGTACGCTACGATGACGAGGACGAAGACGAAGGCCCACAGCCGGACGCGACCCTCGAGCAGGGCTTGCCGCTCCCCGTGCGCATGCAGGGATCCTTTCCGCTTGAACTCGCCTCCACCCCCCTCGAGGACATCGATCCTTTCTATCACAATCAAAGAGTATGTACCTATGTACTATTATTCAGGGTTGTTTTGGATATAATATTTCGGATACGGATCGAATCTAGCTATAAGTTAAAATCCAGAAAATAGAACAACTGTGCCCGAGTGAGACGACAATTGTAATTTATGTAGTTAGTAATATTTATAGAAAGATACGAGTAAATCACGTAGTTTTCTATTAGATATGTTTTCGTTTTCTAGAAGTAACGTGATTACTGAAAAGATTACCATTCTCCGGAGTTCCCCAGAGGCTCTCGTCGACAACAACTAATTAAAGGCTATCATTGAGTCTGATAGATTAACGACAATTGAATTAGCAGCTACTCATTTCAAATAACCATACTACGAATTTGTAGGACCCGTAGGTAATATGTTATAGTAAAGGACTTTGACATAAAATTCGTTGCACAGAAACCGTTGTTCTTTCTATAGCATATTATTATGCAGGGCAGAGAATCCAAAATTATTTCTTGAAATCTATAATAAATTAATTCTTTTTTTTTTAGTTGGAAGTCAGTTTTAATTTTTTTTCTAAATACTTTTGTTTGTAAATTTATTACTTCTTTATCTTTCGGTATTGATAAGGAAATTTTTCATTGTCGTTTCATAATTTTTGTTGCGTGCTATTACTATTACTATCCGATTATACGTAATATTATTTTGTAAGATAAAGTATTAGAGATAAGCACTTGATATGCTTTGAATAATATGCTTTGCAATATCTGATCTCTAAATATAGGTTTCAAATTGTCATAAATATATTAATTTACTTCGAATCGATCAAATAGATAAGTCGAGATTATCTACTTACTGATATGTAAATGGGCTTCAACTGCGTAATTTATGTTGACTTTGAAGATAGGTAGGTACATTTTCAAGTACATATTAGCTTTTAATTTCTGAGGTTCTTTTTAAGCACGCTGGGCAACCTTCACAAAGGCATTAAGACTATTATGAGTAAATTCAATAGCAGACATATAATAGCATAGCATACATAAAAGACTAATGATAGTAACAAAAATCTCTTTAATCGCAATTCAAATACGAACTCCTGTTACGGAGTTCCAAAAACGGTACTGAACTGTTTTGTCTTATAACTAAAATATACATTTTATTAGTAAAAAATAAAAAATTGGTATTAGTTATTACAGTAAGTATTATCTTTTTGTTACAGACTTTCGTAGTTATAAGCAAGGGTAAAGATATCTTCAGGTTTTCGGCAACAAACGCTCTTTGGATATTAGACCCGTTTAATCCTATAAGAAGAGTGGCGATATACATATTAGTGCATCCTCTGTTCTCCCTGTTTATTATCACCACCATCCTAGTCAACTGTATTCTTATGATAATGCCTACAACACCCACCGTCGAAAGTACTGAGTAAGTACAATTTTTTAACTTTGTTATAAATTTTATTAACAGAAAAAATCTGTCGATGGATTACTAATTTAAAATTACTTATACTCGTAAATTTTATCATCTCGTCATTTGTAGAGTGCACGCTAGTTTCGAAATTTGTTAGAATTCAATTAGTTATCAAACTATCTAAATACCGGCGACTTAGATGATCGGAATTATATTTTTATTAGAAATTTTAGTGTTCTATTGGCAAGTGTCAAAATGTAAACTATTGTAATAGAGTCCATATTAAGTACTAACCTTTTAAAAATGTATACTTGCCTTGTTAAAAACATGTGGAATAAAACGTTGTATAGTCGGCTGTTACTCGGCTAGCTTCTAAATATGTAAAGTATTCATATAATTAGTTTAGATTTCGATTAGATATTCTGATGAAAACTGTGTTGTAAGTACTAAAATCTATATAGAGGAAAGATGTTATGGGCGGCCTTTTTTGTATAATTTATTTATTAAATATTAAAACACCAGTGAAAATAAATGTATTATAACAATTACCCATTAACACTACAAACATTTGAAATACACTTCATTCGCCTTCAATACGATACACGGTGTTCTATATACCTACTGTTTAGAATTCATTTTATCGGCACCATTACTCTTCTTATAATTAAACATAAAATCATGTCTGTAAATACTTAGGTACTATCTATACTTCAATTCCATTTAGATTAGGTATACAAACCTATCTTATTAGTAAGTTGTCTTGTTATATTGCAACTTGTTTACCCTCTTATAATTTTCAGTTAGACCTTTTATTAATTCAAATTTTTAGTTTGTTTTACTATGACGATTCTGTCTATTTTGTCGAGCGGCGTTCCACAATGGAGGTGAATTTTTGCAGAGTTATCTTTACCGGGATCTACACGTTTGAATCAGCGGTGAAAGTAATGGCCAGGGGTTTCATACTACAGCCATTCACATACCTTAGAGATGCATGGAATTGGCTTGACTTCGTAGTTATAGCTTTAGCGTGAGTAGTAGACAATTTTATTAAAAATACGTAGAAAGATGTTTAAACCGTTAAAGTGTAGATTTTATGTCGTTGCCTATTTTAATTGTCTCGTTAACTTTAGTTATTTTATTTAGAAATAAAAAAATAGATACCTATGTCTACTGTGCTCGAAGATGTGTTGAAAATTGAAAGTAATATTGATTTATCTGATATGATTCTTCACCGTCTAAAAAATATACATAAAAGTGTTTTACCACAAAACGAAATTCGTCGCGTTAATCATAATAAATTAGTAAATATTTTTAGTTTAGTAGCTAGTGATACTAATATAGATGTTGTGGTTGTGCGTATTTTGCAGTTATGTGACGATGGGCATAGATCTCGGCAACTTGGCCGCGCTCAGAACCTTCAGAGTGTTGCGAGCGCTGAAAACTGTGGCCATCGTACCGGGTAAATTTATTTGTAATAATTATTTATTTAGAGTATTTTTAACGTGTGGTATAGTTCATCATAGATGATGATTGAGGTATAGAAATAGATTAATTATAACTAGAAGTGGAATGACGAGTATTAAGCTGTAGAATCGAGGTCTGTTGCCTAGAAAATTGCACATAATAACAAGATTGTTAAAACCCGAATCATCTGTGTAAGTATATAGAGTTCAATATTTAGTCATCTTTGGCAAGAGTGTGATAATTAAAAGTTTGCGTGCAACTGTATTTCGTAAGACAAAGGTATGCATGTTAAATAATTTAATAACAAAAACTACTGCATTCCTCAGGCTTGAAGACGATCGTCGGTGCTGTGATAGAGTCAGTGAAAAATCTGCGCGATGTAATAATATTGACCATGTTTTCACTGTCTGTGTTTGCACTGATGGGCCTTCAAATCTACATGGGAGTCTTGACGCAAAAATGTATAAAAGTATTTCCGGAGGACGGGAGCTGGGGCAATCTTACGGATGAAAACTGGGAGCGATTCTGTCAAAACGAAAGTAAGATTCAGTAAATTAAAAGAGTGAGCGGGTATTGTTTCAACTCAACTTTAGCATTTATCAAAAAAAAACATTTTATTTCAGCCAACTGGTATGAAGAAAATGGGGACTATCCGCTTTGTGGAAATTCATCGGGAGCGGGGTAATATTTTTTTAAACGCACTTGATTCAATAAATGTTTTTAAGGCAAAATTGTAACTGTTTATTATATGTTTTAGTACATGTGAACCGGGCTACATTTGTTTGCAAGGGTATGGTCCAAATCCAAATTACGGCTACACGAGTTTTGATACATTCGGCTGGGCATTTCTATCAGCGTTTCGACTTATGACACAGGACTACTGGGAAAATCTCTATCAATTGGTAAATTTCTGTGTAATATAAAGTAACTATTAAACTTATTCATGTTTTATTTAAACTAAAAATAAAAACACCCTACCTACTTTATTTTCTTTAACATGTTTTTCTTTGTTGTAATTGTGTAGAAAAAAATTACCTACCTTATTCTTATTTACAGATCTTTTTAAATGTAGATGTTCAAATTATAAATGTATATTTGTATTTAGGTGCTAAGATCGGCGGGTTCGTGGCATGTGTTGTTCTTCGTAGTAATAATCTTCTTGGGCTCATTCTACCTCGTTAACTTGATCTTGGCCATTGTCGCTATGTCATATGACGAGTTGCAAAAGAAAGCAGAAGAGGAAGAACAAGCAGAAGAAGAAGCTCTAAGGGTAATTATGCAAATAATATAAAATGTTATAAAAATAACAAACAAATAATTGAAAACCGAAGTCGATAATCAATTTATAGTAAAGAAGCTATATAGTTCAAATAACAAATACTTACAGGAAGCAGAACAGAAGGCAGCAGCGAGAGCAGACAAACAGGAGGCAAGGGAGGCGCACGCGCGAGAGCAAGCCGCAGCTGCGGAAGCGGCCGCATACGCCGAGGCGCACCCAGCCAAGTCCCCCAGCGACTTCTCTTGTCATAGCTACGAGCTGTTCGTGAACCAACCCAACGGCGGCAACCAGGACGACAATACCCGCGAGCGCATGTCCCTCCGTAGCGACCCCTTCCAGGATTCGGTGAGCACTCAGCCCACGCACAAGCCCACCGCCACCGAACCGCACCACGACACGGCACGCCGACAGAGGAAGGTCAGCATGGTGAGTATGCCGCGAATCTCACGCCCCACCTCACTGGCAATGATTCAACTATCACTCATCTTTCACACATACTGGTCTTCAGTAACCACTCCACTAAAGTATAATCTTATAATATGTATCGTTTTCTTGTACCAGTATCTTCATAATATGTTTCTGTTGTTTAAACCTAATCAAGTTCGAAAAATTTTCGTACTAACTTACCTGAGTGTGAAACTACATATTAGGAAAAATATTTAGACATATTAAGCCGATAGGAATGTCATATCAATTTTAAAATATCACGGAGGAAAATAAAAAAGTCGGAGAAATTTAAGTAATAATAGAAGGACACAAGCGATTAAAATGAATCATTGGCAGCTGAGATATATCTTTTCAACTTGAATCAATTAGGTATTATAATATTTTTATTGAGAAAATTTGAAATGGTTATCGACCTAGGTTTAAGTAAAAATTTGTTTGTACTCGTAACAAGGTGTTCAGTGTTCAGCTTTAATATAGAGAAGTTTTCAAGTTGAAAAGATCATTGTTGTATAACTATTATGTTTGCTATGAGCTTTAAATTATTTCTTTTTATGTCTTCTGTGATATACATTTTTTTCGCAAGCATACAAATATACAGATATAATTTTATTTGCAACATTTTGACGTTATTAATTTATTAGCTATATATACTAATAGAAGTTATTTAAAACTTTAGAATTTTTTTCTGCTGAAATATATCTGTTTATTTTCTGCTGTGTTTGTTGTTTTGTTTGAAACACCCACTTTCATTGGTTTATCATTAATTCCGTAAGCATGAAAATTTGTATGTAAAAAATTCACATTGTTTATTTCAATTTGTCTTGCCTGCAATGACTACGTTACTGTTTCTCTGCATATTATAAATTTGAAATCAAATTCTACTAAGTTGTCTTTAATTTTATAAATTAATAATACAACTATTCTTTTGTTTATTATAATTTCATCATTAGAAATCACTAGTATCACTACTACTCGTTGAACTCCTTATTTGCGACACATTTAATGAATGAATTATTTAAACCCCTTCGCATGATTCTATGAGGCGGCTTTACAAATGAAAAGTTTTCTTAATTCACTGCATTGTGGTAGTCGCTGACGTTATAGTTCTAGACTTCTTCTACCTCCAATAATATTATTTCAATCAATCATATATATATAAATATTTATATTACAAAAGACTGGCTATACAATCACCTATTCTAATTTTATGTACCTATTTCAAAAATTAATAAGATTATTGAACAATACTATTGGAGAAAATAAGTCTATTGTCATGTTAGATTGTTTCTTTCGTTATGTGAGCGTACGAACGAGCCGAGCTGAGACTGAACATATCACCGATGGAGAGGTAGGTTCGGTCAAGTAATAATGTATCAATAAAGTTTAATATTAACGATGAAATAATACATAAAATAACAAACATAATTCATTCCTCAATTTCGATGAGTGATTCGCGGAGGCTTCCTAATATGAATAAAGAACAAAAGAACAGTCCTCATGACTATAGATGTAGAATTCTAAAGAACATTCATAGCGACGTTAGGATTTAGAAGTATGCAAAAATGCATGTATCTGACCCTAAACTACTTCATGTGTTTATAAACAAAGTTACCTGACGAACACTTGCTTTCAGCCTTTGCCATAGCTTGTTTTCCGTGCCATGTTTCTTTGTCATTACAATAAGAATTTTGTCACATGCCAATGTTGGTAGGTACTTTCTTGTACTTCTGTAGGTACCTATGAGCAATACAAAAGTGAAAATGGAAAATCTTATTGTAATATCGATACCATTTTATACAAACATTTTATTTCGAAGTGTATTCTTTTGTTTAGAAGTTATTGTACACGTAGTTGTCGTTTAAAATTTTAATTGCCATTTGTATAGTTCACCTCACAGATTGCTTGAAAGCTCCTTTGCTCCGATGTTTTGTTAGATTCATTCCTTTCCTTATTTTGTGGATGTCTAAATATTTTTTTAAACTAATTAAAATTGATTGATCGGAGTTAATTACAAATTCAATTTTTTTTGTGTATTGAAGGTCCCTCACCCTGAACGCATAAATAAATACGGACAGTTATCATATGGGCCACTGCGGGAGGGCTCACAGGTTTGTCCTTCTATCCTCATTGGTGTTTGTGTTTCCCTTCCTCTTCCTTTTTTTAGGACTGTCTCTATCTTTATTTGATTTTTATTTCGTTATAAGATTATGCCACTAGTAATGTTTTTGTTTAACGACCAATTGCAACAATTCATGAAAAATCTTACTTTATCAACATACGAGTATGATACATTAACAATAACATGTGTTGATGCAATGTGTTCGTTCTAAGCACTTTTCATTTTTTATGTCTTCATTATTGTTTTATCCACCTTCTTTACTATTTTTGAGTTAACATTTGTTTATTGGCACATGAAAGTAAGAAAGTCACCTTTATGTACAATTTTTAATTCATAAATACTTCAGAAAGCTTCAGCTAAAGCCTCTGCAGTTAATACCTTATCAGTGATAACTTTGTTTACATAAGTATATATACTGTTGAACTACTCGATCCGAATTGAGGAACATTATTCAAATTTTCAATGTCGTTTTTAACATTTTTTACTCTAGTACTTAAATCATGAGAGAAAGTAACCATCCAAAATTGTACCCTATAAAGTGTGATATTATGTGATTTTTAAGTAATTGTTAATTAATCAAGAAAGTAATTTATTCAAGAATAAAATTATGATAGACCAAATAAATGAAAGTGTTGACATTGCATTTAAAATTTTTTTTGGCCTAATGTGATTTTATCGTTTGCTTATGTGTGGGCATGATACTTCAGGCTTCGTTGTCTCTACCTGGCTCGCCATTCAATTTGCGGCGAGGGTCACGAGGGTCACATCAAATGGCTTTGAGGCCGAACGGAAGGTCGAGATATCCGCCGGGCGCTGATCGGAAACCTCTCGTGCTATCAACGTATCTGGATGCTCAAGAACACCTGCCGTATGCCGACGATTCAAACGCTGTAACTCCGATGTCTGAAGAAAACGGTGCTATTATCATACCGGTTTACTATGCTAATTTAGGTTTGTTTTTAATAATGCTGTATTTAATATTACCGAGTATTTAGATTATGTTTAATACTGTCAATTTGTTTAACAAAAAGTAAAAATATGCTTTTGGAAAGAAAGAACATACTCGTAAAAAGACAAACGCTAAGCACGGATTTATTTTATGAATTATTTATTTTTGATAGGTTCTCGACATTCGTCGTATACATCACATCAGTCGCGGCTATCGTATACATCACACGGTGACCTATTGGGTGGAAAAGCGCAGACCAAGGAGGCTCGATTGCGAGGTCGTTCTGCCTCCAGGAACCACAGCGTGACTTCCCAGCCTCATGCCTACCCAGGACTGCCAAGACAGGACTCATCATTAGCGTCGAGACCACTTAGAGAATATGTAATAATTTTAATACGAGTATAAATTATATATGTAGTCAATTCATATTAAGTGATCTAACGTAGTAATTGTTTTATTTTGAAATTTCAAAAAGAACACATACGCATAGCCCAATTTTCTTTTTGATGGAACGCAGCAACGTAAGAAACATAAAAGATATTTTTTTAATTTTCAGGAAATAAGTACGACTGAGTCTACGGATGAAGCAGGAAAAGTACTAAAACCATCGAGTGATAACCCTTTCATAGAATCGTCACAACAGCCCAATGTAGTTGATATGAGAGGTGAGCATCATAAAACTCAATCCTTTTAGTACTTAAGCCAAGAAGAACTACATTTGTTTTTTTATACATGTGCTATTTAAAATTAAAACATTGTCTAATTTTTTAAAACAAAATAGTCCTTAAAATTCATAAAAGTCTTTAAAATTGTCCTAAATGCAATAGCTGCTACGGGTATCTAAGTTACAATACTTCGCCATTGCTCGATATATGTATTGTTAAAAGATTTTTTCTTACCAATCTTTGTTTTTTGTCTCTACCATATTAATTCTCTTTTTTAGTTACCAAGAACAGACAAGATACTAACGTAAAATCGGATTGTTTACGTTTATAATACCTCTTATATGCTTGTGTAGTATCATTAAACAGTAAGACGTTTTCTCTTATTACAGATGTAATGGTTCTAAACGAAATTATCGAACAAGCTGGAAGACAAAGTAGAGCCAGCGAGCAAAATGGTATGCTATTCAACACACACTGTCCTTACTGTTGTCGCTAACTTTTGACATGATAATATTTCTTGTTCGCTAAGTAATGTCTTGTTGCATTTCACATTTTCTTATTTCATTTGGTTTTTCGATGTACTGATTTAAATGTTGTAAAAAAATTCAGTTTCCTATTTTAAAACGATATGGAATACTTAATATACATGTGTCATAATAAAATACGAATACATACAGTCCTTTGTTAGGTACACTACATAATAACAATAATACAACACGACAATCTACTGAATTAAATTTGTTATTATTTACGTCACACAACACTCACAATACAACACGGAACAGGTATTTGCTCATTATGCGATAAAAATGCATAATTGGCAAAATTAACCATTATGTGGGTGTCATTTATTATTAAATTTGCAAGAGATGTGTAATTGATGCACTAGCAATACAACTTATGCTAAGAAAAATGATCCACGCATAAGAAAGAAACTTTTCTTTTAAACGAAATAAAACTTCTTTCTGAATCTTACGCTATACTTGTTTCAGCATATTTTAAGTTAAATTCTTAGACTTTAATGTAAAACGATGACATTTTTCTTAGTAACACCTAGGACGCAATTTTTAGTTAGCATACATGCCTTGCTTTAACAGGTACAAGTACATTGCAAATTCGGCTGATTCACAACACTGACAGAAATTATGCATTGTGTGAAACCCAAACTAATACCACATTTTCAGTTAGCCCATTGTAACAAATTAAGTATCAACAAAGTAATATAATCAATTTATTTTCAATCCTTCTTTTCTACTACTAAGAAGCTCCTATTATTGTTTCTTTGTGTTTTTTTGACATTACTCACGTTGCATGCGTGTCCTTTTCGTTTTTTATTCATGTTCTATAGCGTTATTAAGTATCATAAGCGTAAACTTAGTACCTATTAAATATCCTGTAATCCATAAGTGATAATATAGTTTACTTTGGAAAGTTTTGGAACCCGATGCAAAAATTATAGAGTACGCAATAGATAAGTTAGTGCTTGCTTTTGTCACGTGCTAAATTTGAAATCACGATATTCATATTTTTTGGTCCCTCTAAAATGTTTGATAAAGTTCAAATTGCATCATCGCTTTCATACTTGCGTTTGCATAGATAAGCGAAAAGTTGTGATGCAGTTTTACATTCAACCACGTATGAAGCCACCCCCTGCTAATGGTTTGGTTTGAAAAGCACAGTGTTGTTACCTGGCACATTATAGACCGAGCGTTATGCGTGTGCAGTGTTCTAGATAACTGACGTCAGTCACGGATCCACGTGCCCCTCAAAGATAAATGACAGCCAGTAAAATTCAAAAAATATGAATATTGGATTTACGACTCTACCGATCTACATATTGGCTCCGACAATAATCTTCACTTTACTTTTCAAAGTGATAATCAAATTATAAACTTTATATTTTTATACTTCCACTAAATCTGTTATTTAAATAGTTACACCATAATTTCTCGGGCCAATATAAGAGTAGAAAAAAAATAATGAGCGAATACTAACAAAATTATTTCTCCTCTCTCTGCAACACACACACACGCAACCTGGTAAACGGCACAACAGTGTCAGTATACTACTTCCCAACAGCGGAAGACGATGAGGATGGACCTACGTTCAAAGAGAAGCTTCTCGAATGCCTTATGAAGGGAATAGACTTGTTCTGTGTGTGGGATTGCTGTTGGTTGTGGCTGGAGTTTCAGAAGTATGTGGCACTTCTGGTATTCGACCCTTTCGTGGAACTATTCATAACGCTCTGCATCGTCGTAAACACCCTGTTCATGGCCTTGGACCATCACGATATGGACAGAGATATGGAGAAGGCACTCAAAAGCGGAAATTATGTAAGCATTGTTCACTTTTTAAAATTGTATAATTAGCAATAAATTATAAAATCTAAAATTGCATGTTTCTTTTACAGTTTTTCACGGCTACATTTGGTATAGAAGCTACACTTAAGTTAATAGCAATGAGTCCAAAGTACTATTTTCAAGAAGGTTGGAATATTTTTGACTTTATCATCGTGGCCTTATCATTATTGGAATTGGGACTCGAAGGTGTTCAGGGTTTGTCTGTATTGCGTTCTTTTCGATTGGTAAGTTTCAATTTAGTCATTGACTTTTATTGATTTAATAATACAGCATAAGTTATATTACGAAAATTAACAAAATTATCTTTAAGTTTATATAGTGAATAAGTAATATACATACCTACTAATACTTTAACATGAAACACGAATATCGTAGACAAGAACATGGACTGTTTAAGGTATAATGTATTTATTTATATGTTTATCGTATATAAATATTGCATAACATAATTATTTTCTCTCACAATTAACATTGTATTCACAATTCTATGACATAGCTACACATCACAGTTGTATAAGTGACAAATATATATTTATGTGTACTGAACATTTTCAGCTGCGTGTATTTAAACTGGCTAAGTCTTGGCCGGCGCTAAACCTTATAATATCCATTATGGGTAGGACCGTGGGAGCTTTAGGGAACTTGACCTTTGTACTTTGCATCATTATATTCATATTTGCGGTGATGGGGATGCAGTTGTTTGGGAAAAACTACACAGGTTCTATTTGAAAGAAAATTTAGCATCTCTAAGAAATTAACGCTTGTGATTTATCAGCTTTCCACTCCCGAATATCTTACACAGGGCTTTGATTGATTATTTCATGATGGACCGTGGGTCCACGCTGTGGCTTTATAACACGGAACATGGCTCCGTCACTCGAATGGGCCTGAGTCGAAACACGTTATAAAGCTATAACACGCAGCTTACGATCATAAACTTAGCTTTGCATCAAGTAACATAGTTTGACATGCAGCTTTGCTTTGAAGGGTATTTCGCATCAGGTCTTTTACTGATGGGATCTATGTAGTCCGCCACGTCATTGGAGAAGTGACCACGCGTGAACATATAGATGTCAAACATTATACTTATACAAATTCAACTTGAACGATGCAAAAGCTCTCACAAAGTTAAAGTTAAACATATATCCCACTCATACAGAAATAAATCAATCAATGCACATTTTGTTATAGGTTACTCAAGCACACATTTGCTAATTTTAGTACATAAGCAGATCTAGAATCACTCTTCTTACTGTAATTCATAGATACATTGTGTGATATTCCTTCCCCAGTAAGGTTTGGTGTGCGATAGTGTTTAGTGAGAGTCTAGTTCCTTATAATTGATCCAATAGTATGAGTGATTTTGGATCGATAGAGGAGGGTGCCGCAGTAGCATAGGTGACGCGCCGGTAAGAGAGCTTGTGTGACGCCTTGTTTCACAATTTGTACTTGCAGCTTCGAGTATTCAAATTGGCAAAGTCGTGGCCGACACTTAATTTACTCATCTCTATAATGGGTAGGACGATGGGTGCCTTGGGCAACCTGACCTTCGTATTGTGCATCATTATTTTCATATTTGCCGTGATGGGTATGCAACTATTCGGGAAAAATTATGTGGGTAAGTGGAATTGGTGGGATGGTGTTGCATGTTCGTTGGTGTCTGATTGGAAGTTAATGTTTGGCGGCCGGCTCGGTCCATCAGTGAATCTATTTCAAATAATGAGCTGCTACAGATACCTACCTGATGTCCTGCACGCATTGCGAAAGCTCAGTAGGTACCTAATACTTACAAAGAGTGCCATAGCTAAAGAAAGTTACTAGAACCGAACATAATGTTCTAGCAAAAACCAGTTACCTATGATGCGACCAGGATTATAAATAAGTGTAAATTAATAAAAAGTTGTATAAACCTGAAATATATTCACTGACAAAGTGTAGAAAGTATTCAAACAATAATGAATGCTATGTGTTATTAAATATGTAACGCAAATAATCTTTCTACATTTTGTGGCTAGTTCAAAACGGGTAAAGTGTAACGCAGTGTATGGAATAAATATTGCAGACTACTTTATAATTTAATTTTCTACCTGTGTAGGTAGATGTTTAGATTTTAATGGTTTAAAGTTTACAGTTTTTATTGTATAACTATTGTATGAGTTGTGGACACTGTACCGCTCGTTTTGAAGCAGCCGCGGCCGGGCCTGCCGTCTTGTTCAAATAGTGACCATTGTGTTGATGTGCGTCACACTGTTATGCTCATGTCCGTTAGACGATTGGCAAGAATCGATGTGACCCTTCCAAGTGAGCCTATACCCTTAAGTATGTCAACAGTTAAAGTTATTATTTAAAACCCCCGCAAGGCGCCTCACTTGTGAAACACTTTTAGCCAGCTTTTCTGAAAAACTTTTCCCTTGTAGCGTAGTAGCCATATAAGAAATTTTCTTATAATCAACTGATATTAAAATTCTCTCATTAAAGTTTACTGTCTTGTCTTATTAAAGTAATTGCTTGCATGAAGCTAATTTGTGTTTGTCCGAATTGTATTTTTTTTAGTTTTTGAAGTGGATGATTTATTAGTTATAATGTGCATGTAATACTCGTAGTAGTTGTATCGTAAACAGCTTGCTTATTTTATCCACTATATGTAATATATTTGCCGTGGAGATTTCGTAGAGTAGATAAAAAAAATGCAAAATTTTAAATCTATGTTAATTCTTTGTTACTCACAAATTCAACAGAGAAGAGTATTTATTTTATTATTGATAAATAATAAAAAATTTACAACAGATCTAAGCAATTTTCGTAAGCTTTCAACCTTATAAGCGGAAAATTAAAAGTTACGGATTTTTTATTGTATTTTATTATCAAATACATAATAAATACTATAAACGAAATCCTCGTTGCAAATATAATTAAGAAAATGAGTATTCTTATTAATGAAAACTTGATTATTTTTTTTTGCACTTTTCAAAATTATTATAATTGAGCAATGTATCTTTAACAGATTGGTACCTTATGTACAATCTTGCTGAAACTACCGACTTTAAAGAAATTATTTTTCTCATAAAATCTGTTGATTAAATTTTGACCAAATTTCTTTTACACTCAAAATGTTCTTTGCTATTATGATTGTATTCGTTTGTAAACAGCATCTTAAACGCAAATAAATAAATTTGTGATTGTCCTAAAATTTTGAAATGCTTTTTTGTTTTTAGTAAATAATGCTTAAAATTTTTCACAAGATGTGGTACCTATATTAATAATTTTATTATTACTTAAACAGATTACGTAGACCGCTTCCCCGATGGCGACTTACCTCGGTGGAATTTCACGGACTTCATGCACAGTTTTATGATAGTGTTCCGTGTGCTCTGTGGAGAATGGATAGAGAGCATGTGGGACTGCATGCTCGTTGGAGACGTGTCTTGCATTCCGTTCTTCCTGGCGACCGTAGTCATTGGCAATCTTGTGGTCAGTATCTTTAACTTTTATAAGTACCTATCAAATGTCTAGGTCTTTACTCTTCATAGCCACACTTTTCTTCAAACACACTGAATCTGATTCACGGGAGGCACTCTTAGATGATTCGCCTAGTTGTGTGAGGGAGAGAATTTGTAATTGTTTTTACCTAATGAAATTGATCAAAATTTCTTGATTGGCTTTGAGTCTGAGTGGGGATAATGGTCCCACGCCCTGATTCTGTGCCTACTTTCCTGTAGGTACTTGTTTAGTTAATTGCACTTTTCCTAAATTATTAATGATGATTTTGTTAACTAAAAACGTCTATATAATATTTTAGGTACTCAACCTCTTCTTGGCCCTGTTACTGTCAAATTTTGGTTCATCAAGTTTATCATCGCCAACCGCTGACCAAGACACGAACAAGATAGCGGAAGCATTTAACAGGATATCCAGATTTATAGACTGGGTTAAACGGAACGTTGCAGATATTCTCAAACTGGTGAAAAATAAACTGACCAACCAGATAGCAATACATGCACCCGGTAAGATGTGTGTCGTATCGTATGGCCCGATTGTTGTGGCATGTCTTTGTGTAAAGTGTTATGTTAAATGTCAAATATTAAATCATGAGTATTATTATTACATCCTTAAGGTATCTATTATAATCCATATAAATCTCCAATCTGTAATGAAGCATTATGATGCAGTATGGCTTTCCCCGGGTGCAGGGAGAGACTATAAAATAATGTTGATGTACCGAATCCATATTATTAACTGTTAACGACTCTATCTCTATCGAACTGGGCTGTTTTGATAGTAGCATGGGGTGGTGTTAAACTATGAATGTAATTACAGTTTCAGTTTACAAATCTAAACTGTTTATTACCTACCTAGCATGATTTTTGTGTGTTGTGAAATATAATGACCCTCTATCGAGTAATGTTTGTACACTCTGCGTTGCTTGTACCCTAGCAGTCAAGTGTAGATCTTCCAGACCTGTCGTGTTTTAGATTCGATTCCTCATTGATACACTCTCGCTCCTTCCGTTGTGTCCATATTTGTACCTTCATTAATTAAAATCTGTCCTAGCTTATATGACATTGTGGTTTATTCGAAGCTTGATGTAATTGTATCGCTTTTAACTACTGTGTGCTTTATATGTTGTGTTTGTGCATGTATATGTATAAATTATGTTATTATTAATGTACTTACTTAAAACAATTAAATTAAGATAAGTAGATAGGTATGCGTTCTACATAAAAACGTCGTCGTCTCGTGTTATTGCCTACTTTAATTTATATTATGACTAGTTTAGCTTTAGCTATATGGTATTTAACACATGGTCTTAGTTCAGTCATCAATTTAAAATAAAATCATGGTTTTTTTTTAAACCATAAGCTTTTTTAGTTTATTAAATTTCCTATAAAAAAAAGAAGTTGAGAGCATTTATTTGATATGATTTAGAAACTACGTTCTACGGACATAGAAAATAAATGTACAAAAAAAGTTAAAGTTCTTCCGGTAAACTGCTCGGTTTCGAGTTACACTGACTGTAACTTGCCTGACGTCACAGCGGTTTTCTGTTATTCTAATTATATTCGGAGCTAATGTAATTTCCATACGTTATCTTATAATTTTTATTTTACGCATTGTTAAATCCAGAACTAAAAATGATTTTATTTCGCTGGTAATGATATGTTGATTATATTTCTATTGACTTGTAAATTTCAGTTCTTTCAAGTTATTGATACATATATTTATTTTTGTATCTTAAATTAAATATTATACAAGCATAGCAAATATTTCTTATCTAACTTAACGTCAGTTATATAAGTTATGCAGGTTTTTAATTCGATTCAATTCAACAAAAGGAGTTGTGTCTTATTAAGGGTGATTTTCAAAAACGCTTTGCTAAACGAATTCGTCCTGGTCTGATTTCTATGCTTGGGTGTTGGTGTCGACGCACGGTGGGACAAACCGCACGACACGTAGGCTTAAAAGCGGCTTTGTGTGGCCGCTGTGTCTCCTCAGAGCGAGTCGACAACGAATTGGAACTAGGAACAGACCTTGATGATGGTGTACTCTACAAGGACAAGAAGCTTAAAGACCAAGTTGAAGTGGCGATCGGTGACGGCATGGAATTCACGATACCTGGTATGGATATTAAAATTATTATATATCTAAATACATTTGGATTATCCCAGTATTAATATAACTAAATTTAATTTCAGGAGACAATAAGTACAAGAAGGGAAAAATTCTTATGAATAACATTAACGCTATAACCGATAATCACACAGATAACAGGATCAATTGTGATCTTAATCATCATGGATATCCTATTCAGGTAAAATTATCTTAGAAAGTCTCAAATGCTAACAAGAAAAGGGTCAGTACAATTTTCTTCTTTAACGACTCGCTTTCACATACTTACAGGATGACGATACGATAAGTCAAAAATCATACGGCAGTCACAAAATTAGGTCGTTCAAGGATGAAAGTCATAAAGGTTCAGCAGACACTATCGACGGCGAAGAAAAGAAAGATACCAGCAAGGAAGAACTAGGACTAGAGGAAGGTACGAAAATAGTATTTCGTGAAAATTTGGTATTTGGTATAGAGGATAAAATATATAGAGACCAAAATTTGACCTTTATTCATTGACTTAATCTGTTTAGAAAGACAAAAAACATTTTTTGATTTTCTTTCGTTTGTTTCCGTCTGGCTTTATTTTCAATGAAATTTGGAAAACTTTCTGTCTTCATAAACTTTAACTATGCCACTCCCAGACTCCATTGGCGCAATATTTTCTTATTATAAAAAAAATATTTAAAGTTCTTCATGTATCAATATGTACATTTTTCTATCCATCAGAAATGGCTGAAGAAGAAGAGGATAAATTAGACGGTTTAGGGAAACATGACATCATAGCTGCTGCTGACGAGGATGTAGTGGACGATACGCCTGCAGACTGTTGTCCCGAGCCCTGCTACGCACGTTTCCCCTTTTTAGCTGGCGATGATGAGTCACCCTTCTGGCAGGGTTGGGCTATGCTTCGACTGAAAACCTTCCGATTAATAGAAAATACCTATTTTGAAACGGCTGTGATTACTATGATCTTGCTCAGTAGTTTGGCATTGGTACGTTTACTCACTAGTGTGAATTATTTAATTTATTTTACTATTGCCTGACCGTTTAACAATATTAACATCTACTTTCAGGCGTTAGAAGATGTACATTTACCACATAGGCCCATTCTCCAAGACATTTTGTATTATATGGATCGTATCTTTACCGTTATATTCTTCATCGAGATGTTGATCAAGTGGCTCGCTCTTGGTTTCCAAAAATATTTCACGAATGCATGGTGCTGGCTGGATTTTATCATCGTTATGGTAACCATTTTTTTATCTTTATTTCTATTTGTTAACTTTTTGTTAAGTGAAGTAAAGTGTTTCGTAAAAGCTTGAAAGCAATCTACGGTAAATCTATCAAAATTATAAAGCAGTAAATAATAAATATACTTACTTATTCTTCAGTTTATACGTTGTAACTATTTACTATTTAAAAGAAATTCACAATACGGGATAAAAGAATTTCGAAACCGAAGAAAATTCTCGTTTTCTCTAGTGTTTTACTGAACTATGTGAACTGTTATCGTAATCCCTTTTTTACATAAAGAACATATTATTATCATAATGGTAATTAATATAGTCTATGGTTATAAATATGATTTATCGAGTATCTAAATGACGAGTGGTGTCGAATTAGTTGTCGCTCGTTAACCACGGAGCGGTGATGGCGGGCGCAGACGACATCCCAGCCTTCCGCTCGATGCGCACTTTGCGCGCGCTGCGACCGCTCCGCGCAGTCTCAAGATGGGAGGGCATGCGCGTGAGTACGCGCTGCAAGTACTTGTGGCGCTCTTGTGACGACCAGTTGCGTTGCCCATCGAAATCATAATTATTACTAATATCGTACAAGTGAAGCTAGTAAAAAATCTGAACATATACAATATTAAAATGAATATACAGTAAATATGTCATACCACGTTATAATTCATTACTAATTACATCTTTAACATTTTATCATACAACGCTTACTAAATCGATGGGCAATGCGACTACTATAAAGCTTTGACTGTTCGATGTCATTGCAGAGGCTGCGAGCGATACGCCCCGCTGCCCCGAGATCTCGATGTCGTCTTGTTCTGTTTATGGATATTGCTTCTATCTATGTTCTCTTTATCCTACACTTCCTTTAGCAATCTATTTGTTTCCGACCGAAACCACATCAGATATTTTTATCCCGTCACTTTTAATGTGCATGTTATAATGACTATCCTTGCGCTATTTGTAATCTTGGCGAGTGCTGCTTTAAACTTGTCTAATATGCAAGTGTAATATTTATTCCTAAAGTGATAATAGCACACTATCTTCGTTGAATGCTATCGATGTCGTTTAAAATATTTACCTTACGCTATTTTTGTGTAACATATATACTTATTTGAATGTTTAGCAATACACCAAAGAATTCCGTTTCAGGTGAATTCTTCGATGTAGTCTTATCATGATTAATAAATCTATAAATACCTTAGTTTACAATTAATTAGGTTTTGAGGTAGGCAGTGTGGTTGGTCTTTTATTCCTCGGGACGTTTTAGTCCTAATTCTATTGTAATAGTATATGGTTGATTATTCGTCTTCTCTAATTAATTATGCATCTACATCAGTAATCTTTAGGTAGCGTCTGGTGTTAGATATCAATCAATCGTGACTTTTTTCAATAACTGATATCTCGACACATAAACGTGTCGTGTCAACATGGAGAGCTACTACTATGTGTAAATTGTTATGTATTTATCTCAGTGTGTGACTGTTAATTTTATCAGGTCTCGCTTATAAACTTCGTAGCGGCGCTTTGTGGCGCCGGAGGCATCCAAGCGTTCAAAACCATGAGAACGCTCCGCGCCCTTCGACCGCTCAGAGCCATGAGCCGCATGCAGGGCATGAGGGTACGTAGCGCCCTGCTGAGCTCGCCACACACCGCTCCATACCTCACACTCACATTTCTACATCGTCACTCTCTCACTACAAACATCTATTCAGAACTGTCTTAAGCGCCCCTCTTTGTTCTGCATTACAAACTTAAAATCATTTTCCAAAATTCTTATTACTCATTGACGCTAGTCGATAATAATTTTAATAAAATAGTAATTCATTTGATGACTTCGGTGGCACCCATGAATGGCTTAGTATCATCACGAGTTGTTACGTTCTCTCTTATGCTGTTGGAGCAGGTTCATATTGGCAGAAAATCATTGTTATGTTTGGTCTTCTTTTCTCTTGGATTTTTAGCTAGTTTAGTTATTCATCTTAGCTATCTTGAATGTACTTATATAGATTTCGCACTTTAGAATTATCTTCTTGCATCTACATGGTAAGATATATTCAACAGTGGCATGTCTAGTCCTAGTGGCATTTTGGATGGTTTATGATACGAATAAAATATGAAATGGTAAGTCAAAGTTAAATCCAGCTTTTAGATGTCTAAGTATAAATGTTAGTAGCTTTTAGATGTTAAGTATAAATGTTAGTGTAACTGTTTTCGCATGCATCCGTGTGATATAAGTAATTATGATATAATTTGTATTTTACTTAAATATCTACTATAAGTATTAATATTAATGTTACACTCAGTCATAATAGATAATTCTTAAATAAAAAACCTCAAAGTTTGACAAAATTATATTAATATCGAATTGTAATTTTTTTTATTGAGGTATCGTATCAAAACTATCAATTCCATTTATCGTAATTTAAATAATAAATGATATACCTGCAATGGTTTCATTGACTTATTTGACATTATTTAATACTCGTTCTTCTTAATTAAACAACACGCTAATAATTCATATGAATAAACAGGTGGTCGTGAACGCTTTAGTACAAGCTATACCATCTATCTTCAATGTGCTGCTCGTGTGTCTCATCTTCTGGCTCATCTTTGCCATTATGGGTGTGCAACTATTCGCCGGGAAATACTTCAAGGTCAGTAATTACTGTACCTAACTACTTAAATTTCCTAATGAATCAACAAATATGTGTTCCGTTGATATTTAAATAAAGAAATATTCTTTGTGTTAATATAAATATTCCCTTGATTACAGTGCGTTGACATGAACCATACTACCCTAAGCCACGAAATAATACCAGACCGAAATGCCTGCATATTGGAAAATTACACTTGGGAAAATTCACCAATGAATTTCGATCATGTTGGTAAAGCCTACTTGTGCCTATTTCAAGTAGCAACGTTCAAGGGCTGGATACAAATCATGAATGATGCTATTGATTCTAGAGAGGTACTTATACAACTAAGTCCTGATATTACCAAGCTCCATATCAAAACGAACCTTGAGTCCTTTATCTCTTTATTTGATTTTAGGTGGGGCGACAACCAATACGAGAGACGAATATTTACATGTACCTCTATTTCGTTTTTTTCATTATCTTTGGATCATTCTTCACTCTCAATCTATTCATCGGTGTGATCATTGACAATTTCAACGAACAGAAGAAGAAAGCAGGAGGAAGTCTCGAAATGTTCATGACAGAAGACCAGAAAAAGTATTACAATGCCATGAAGAAAATGGGTTCGAAAAAGCCTTTGAAAGCCATCCCAAGACCTAAAGTAAGTGACGTTTTTAATAAGTTTGTGTTAAATGAAAACGCCAGTCTCTGACTTCTCTTCATTGTTGTTTACAGTGGCGACCGCAAGCAATAGTGTTTGAGATAGTGACGGACAAGAAGTTTGACATGATCATCATGTTGTTTATAGGACTGAACATGTTGACCATGACGCTCGATCATTACCAGCAGTCGGACACTTTTAGTGCTGTTCTTGACTATCTAAATATGATATTTATAGTGATATTTAGTTCCGAGTGCCTCTTGAAAATATTCGCATTACGATATCACTATTTTGTAGAACCGTGGAATCTTTTCGATTTCGTCGTTGTGATGTTCTCAATTCTCAGTAAGTTTAATGAAGTTGTTCATTCATTTTTCACCTTTAATACGTTAAGTTATTTCACGTTATAAACCTTTAATAAATGTTATTAAAGGTGTATAACGTTTTATAATATTCGATTTATTAACTGACTTTGTCTCTTTACAGGTTTGGTGTTAAGTGATATTATAGAAAAATATTTTGTATCACCAACTTTGTTGAGAGTAGTGAGAGTAGCAAAAGTAGGTCGAGTACTTCGACTCGTGAAAGGTGCAAAGGGTATTCGGACCCTATTATTCGCATTGGCCATGTCACTGCCAGCTCTCTTCAATATTTGTCTATTGTTATTCCTCGTTATGTTTATCTTCGCTATATTTGGAATGTCGTTTTTCATGCACGTCAAAAATAAAGGTGGCCTTGACGACGTCTATAATTTTAAGACCTTCGTGCAGAGTATGATCCTACTATTTCAGGTAAACTTTTTGTATAACTGTTTTTGGCACCAATAATTTTACTTTTTCATTATTGAAATAATGAGTTGTTATTTAAGACATTTTTGTTGACGGTAACTTATTTGTTATTTAGATGTCTACGTCAGCAGGATGGGATGGTGTATTAGACGGCATAATAAACGAAGAAGAGTGCGATTTGCCAGACAATGAGCGCGGTTCGCCAGGAAACTGCGGCTCCGCGACCATCGGCATCACGTATCTGCTGTCCTACCTCGTTATTTCTTTTCTTATAGTCATTAACATGTACATTGCCGTCATCCTCGAGAACTATTCACAGGTATGAAAAACTATTAATGGCTATTTGTCTAAAATGTGACCACTGTAAAATTTTATTTATTATCTTGGACGTTATCTTGATTTTCAGGCGACTGAAGACGTCCAAGAAGGCCTAACAGACGACGACTACGATATGTATTACGAGATCTGGCAGCGGTTTGATCCCGACGGTACTCAGTACATACGCTACGATCAACTATCCGACTTCCTCGACGTTCTCGAGCCGCCTCTACAGATTCACAAACCTAACAAGTATAAGATCATATCGATGGATATACCGATATGCCGCGGCGACATGATGTTTTGCGTGGACATCTTGGACGCGTTGACCAAGGACTTCTTTGCGCGGAAAGGCAATCCAATAGAGGAGACCGGTGACCTGGAGGTCGGGCGGCCGGATGAAGCGGGCTACGAGCCGGTGTCGTCGACGCTGTGGCGGCAGCGCGAGGAGTACTGCGCGCGGCTGATTCAGCATGCGTGGCGGCGGCATCGGCGCGCACACGAGGAGCCTGGCGGGGGCGGAAGCGGAGACGGCGGCGGCGAGGGTGGCGAGGGCGCGGAGGGCGCACCGACGGCCGTACTGCTGGACGCTGTGACGCCCAACGGGCACCGCGTGGTGCTGCAGGCGGCCGGCGCAGCACCGCGCCCGCCCGAGCCCGCGCCGCCGCCCGCGCCCGTCTGACCCGCGCTGGCGCTCGCGCTGCTGCCCGCGCTCGTCGACGACGCGCCGCTGCCGCTGCCCGCACCGCTGCCCGAGCTCTTGAGCCCACCCAAGCGCACTTGATTATTTTTTACGCTAGATGTTTCGTGTCCGTGGTGTCGGCGGGCCGCGGCGACGACGCGCGCGGGGCTCTGCCGCTGCGCCGCGCCGTTTCCTCGTGGACCTTAGTCTTGCGCGTTAGACGTTCGGAGTGTTGTTGGAGTGTTTTATATTCGCGTGGCCGAAGCTTGTGAGATTGTTTTGCGACAAACGTTCGCGATTACCGTGATTGTTGTACCGACTAGAACAAGTTTATGTTATCGCGTTTTCCCCGTTCAAGGAGGAACTGAGTGTCCAATTGTGAGAATCGGTTTAGCGAGCACGCTATTTTATTTTGATCGTCACTAGTGTTGTAATGTAAGGTATGGGATAAAACTGAGAAAACTGTAAAAGCTTATTTTTATATTCGACGAATACTACCTATGTAAATTTTAAATTGAATGCGATAATTGTAGATTGTTTATTTTGCTACGAAGCCACTGTGAGATATCATTTTTCTTCCCCGAAATGGTGTCAAACAGAGGTTTCAGGCACAGTCGAGTGCCAGAGAGCGACGCGGAGTGACAATTGCTTTGATAAGTTTCGCTTCACTCGGTCGAGTCTACGTCGGCTCTACTTCGGCCGACAGAGATACGCGCTCAAAACTATGGCATGGTGTATTTAAAGGAAAGGATATTTTAACATCACTACATATTTATTGTATGTCACGTTCGTTTTCTCGTCCATTGCGTTCGGACATTAGTATAATCGTATCTTATACCTAACGCTTAAGGGAAGCAATGGCTACGCCAGTTCATATCAATTTTGTCCGTAATAGTTTTAATAGTTCCAATTTTTAAGCTTCTTACCGTACCGGAAGACATCGCGTCTCACCTTCTAGTCGAGGTCGGTCACCTCGAAATTTAAAAGAATTTAGAGAAATTTTTA
>DWAV01000090.1:0-29612 GCA_018231305.1 Noctuana lactifera
TATCTAGTAAGTTGTCTAAGTCTTAAGAGAAAAGTGAAAGCATTTAATCTTAATACGAGTAGGTACTAACACACAATGTAAAACTTCATAGTTTAATAACAAAACCAGGCGATATTGAAATTAGGTTTAAAAATATTTCTGCTATGCCATAAGAAAGGTTATTTTCAGATTATGTTATGGATATAATTTATCCGAAATTGTAATTTTATCAAGCATTTTCCTCCAAGCCTCTTTGAATCTTTTCTAACCGTCCTCATAAACAAAAATCTCCTTCAAAAGAATTTTTAACATTATACCTCATTCGGTCTCAAAAGTTACTCTGTAAATTGTGTTTTCAATTCTAAATAAAACTTTCTTGTTTGGAACATGTTTTCAAAGAACTCCGACTGGTTCATCCGGGACCACTGCATCAAGCGACGTATTCAGAGCAACTAAACATAAACTATGCTCTTCTAAATATCCCATGGTCCATAATTGGAAGTTTGACAAGCAAGTCAAATGAGATACTTTTATTGAGCTGTCAAAATGCGAGTCCTTAATACATTTTGTTTCACCAATACACATTATGACGTTATAATTTCATGAGTCAATTGACAGATTTTTTTATCGAATCAAAGGAAATAAAAATAGAATTATATAAAAACATAATAATTATTTAAAAAGATTAAAAACAATTTAAATCAAATTTTAATTTTAATACATAATATGTAATGAATGGATCCATCAGTTATTAGAAGTCGACAGTACCTAAGTAGGTACATTACGTATAGGAAAACCGAGTATTAGTCACTTATCTATTATTTTCCACCTACGTACCTATTTATAGCATTTATTATTCATAGAAATGGAAAAATAAAACATTTTAAAATGCAAGTGGCGCTCAATCCATTTCACCCTACTCCACTTAAAGGGGAGTTACAAAGCAATTTTATTGTGCATTCTAGATCGCTGTCGGTAACTCCGACAGTACTTACTGTTGTTATCTTGTCAGGCGATCAAAGGAGCAATGCATTCAAAGTTTCAAATCGAGTTAGTGCAATAACAAGGAGCGGCAAACGATTTCTTCGGAAAATGGCAACAAAATTACACTCTTGAATGAAAGTTCCAAGTGGTTTTCAAAGTCTGTGGGATGTCAAATTTAATCTGTTATGAATATCATAATTATGTAACATAACAACTTTAATGACGTGTTTTAGGTTGCTTTCGTAAATTTTTTTTTGTTGCCGTTTGACATTCGACAGATTAACTGAATAATCATAATATATTTACCTATCAAATGGGTATGGGTACGATATCTAAGCAAATGTTTAGAGTAAGTAATTCTAGCAAAAACGGATATAGCTACCTACCTAAGAAAAACTACCCACCTATCACATTTGGAATTTTCCTAACGGAAAATTCCCGGTATTTTCTTCCTAATCATCTTATTTATGAGTTGTTTACTAGTCAATTGTATCATTAATATTTGTATGTCAGAATGTCATTATATAATTTTATCTAGGTACACATACTGATAATAGTGAGTAATTAAAGTAAATGAAGGTAAAAGTTTTTATAATTCAAATCTTTTGTCCTTTCTTGTCGAAGGATTTCAAAAGTTTTACCTACTTTAATTTCCGTAGACTACAAGTTTGTCCTAAGGGCTCTGATATGTCGAGTTCCAAATCGAATATGATATTCTATTTCGATACCTACCACCTATGTTGGCCGGATGCCAGCCATTTAGTTCGTGACCAGACGAGGCTTTTTAGCACGACCTCCCGTTTCACACAAATCTGGAATTTAATTTGTATGATAAATGGATTTAAATCTCGTCGCTGAGACGTGGAATAGTCAGGAGCGTTTTTGTGTCGCGGGGGAAAAAATTTAATTTGGTTAGCATCCGTAATTAGACAGCCAACATCTTTCTACTAGAGCTTAAACTATTTTCTTAGTGCACGGTATTTCATCTTTACCGTGATGCTGTCGGAGTTTAGTAAAGCTATGCAGTAGCCTGCGAGAAAAGCATATTAAAATAGAACAGGATGTTTAAGAGGGAGCAAAGGTAAATTGCCACTTTTACACGGGTCGTCAAACTTGGCGCTTATTCCATACGCTATGCGCTATGTCTATCTGACTTCGCACGCAATTTCACTAATGATTTTGTTTAATTCAATCGCCTTTGTTTTTTTGCAATCTTTGTACCTCCTCTTAGGTTGATAGAACCTCCCTCACGAACTGCCGAGAAACAAGTTTTCTTTATTTTTTTCAAAGACAATTCTTGTATTTTAGTAAGTTTTTTGTATTGTTGGAATCCATACATTCCGGACTTACTTTTATATGAGCCGATCAGCTTGTACCTCATATCTTAAATCTCATGAGTAGCAATTACATTTTTTTTTAAAAAGGTACCTTTATTTGAAATGCAATCTCTTTCGAAGTTAAAGGTCTATCGAAATAAACGACACTTTGCCGGATACGTTAGGACCTATTACATAATATTTTGTAGCTTAATAGTTCATCTAAATATTTATTTAGCGACATGATTTTGATGTCATTACGTAATCTGTTTTATTACTGATACGTAAATCTAAAAAATTTTAGTAGCGAAATGTTTGTTCTATTGATTACAAACGATTTTTCATCACTTTTATAGCACTCTTTGCACCACTATAGGATTTACCTCTACTATTATACAATACACGTTTTATATTCTGATGGCATCTTAATAGCGATGAATAAAAGAAAATGTCAATGGATCCAAATATTAGGAAACAGCAGACAAATGACACTGGAGTGTTACAAATTCCCCGTTCATATCTTTATGATCATATTTTATATTGCGGTTTCGTGAAGGTGTTTACGTGATAGAGAAATATAATGCTATGTTAAAATTCAGAAACGTATCTGCAACGACTTTAGGTATGCTATAGGTAAATAAATACTGAACTTAAGGTAGGTACGTACCGGTAAGAACGTATCGACTTAAGATTTTAGTGCCTTTTGGAGCTTAAGCTTATAATAATATCTAATATTCATGGATTTGCAACCAACTTTTAACTTTCTCGATACTTGTCTGTCAATAACTCAGACAAGATAATGCTTTCTTAGTAAATAATAGTTTGTGTTAGGTATATACAAAGTTAACAACAAGAAATTTATACCAACAACACAAAGAACAAAGAACATAAACAAAGGGTTCATGTTCTTTTATGGAAAATACACCAAGGCGACCGTCTGTTGAAACTTTTCCTTCTCCCTTTTCAACAAAAAAATAGGTTACAATCTTGTTACCTCCTTATCTTACAAGAAACTGCACCGGTCACGTCTGTATCAGTCCACCGATTGACCCGGTCGTATAAATTTAGAACCGGGCCGTGTCGATTTAAGAATTACGAAGACGCTCGTAACCCGGTAGAATATCCGATCAATTTCATTCCATGGAAAACTTACTGTAACTGATATTGCTCCCGACGTAATACCTATTCTACGACCCGTGAAGAATTTAGAATGTAAAATTTTACCTGTAAACTACGAGTACCAAAAATACAGGGTATTTTCAAACAAGAGCACAATTATTTACAATTTTGGCGATGTTATAATTTATTTCATTAATAATACACACACAAAAAAGTCTACTTGAGATTCTTCTTGTTTTTTGAAGTCGTTTAAAATACCTTACACTAAGGTCATTCAATTAGGTGGAGACCTACGCCGAAAGGTTGCCTTCATAGGAATATATTAATGAACTAACACAGGAAATTGTGTCAGCGCAGAATGAACATATGAAATAACAAGTAGGTAGCTACTTACCTACGGATACGGCGCCTACATAATAAATGGAGATGACTGAGTAGGGAGATGTCAAAGATCCGATACGTTTTACAAGTGAAGGCAACTCCTGCCTGTGTCAAAAAATATTTTGATAGCCTTAACACAAACTAAATTTAAAAAAATCTTAATAATATTATTTAGGATTTTATTTTATTTTATTTCTATATTTTTATTACATCTATTTTTATTTTATCCTATTTATTCTGATTTTATTTATTACTTTAGGAACCGAAATCTGTTTGGCATTTTGCTCCGGTTATTATTTGAAAAATAAATAGCTGAAAATTTTGTTTTTGTGTTTAAAGAATGTATTTAAAAATATTTTTTTTTAATATTATTAAAAAATTACTTCGTCTAGTTAACCAACAATAGAAGTCCAATCCACTTTCATTGCGAAATGACACCAATTTTTCCGGATTTCGAAGTAAGCTTAATATACGTCAGCAGGACCAAAATGTAAATAAGGCTTTGAATTCAAATATATCACGGAGAGTATTTGGGTATTGACGGGTGCTGACCACACGAACTTATTTACGTCACCAATTTTATTCAAATAACGTAACCATTTTTGACTCTGACAGAGTACCTACTTATGATTAAAATTTCAAAATATTTCATAAGCAACAATTACAATTAACAATTATATTATTATGCATATTAATATAGTGACGTCCCGTTTGGTTTAGTGGTTAACATGCTGGTTCGAAATTTGAAGGGGACAAAAGATTAAATAAATAATTAGTTTAGTAAAAATTTTGGTTCTGGACTAAGTTTTAATAAAATTATATTTCACAGACAAATCTGAAACTAAAGTTTTAGGTATAGATAATATTATATTTGCCACTTTTTATGAGCACACTGCAGTTGAGTGCTTCGAAATATAATAATATCCCGAACAGAACACGTTGCAGCATAAATCAGAGGAGAAAATAAACAGTAATAAAATTGTTAACAGTTAGTGGAATGCGGGCACGGCTGAGCGAAACGACCTGCATAATCATACAGCTCTCCTATAAAGTATTTTACAATTAAATACCTCGCAGCCTTTTTAGTTCAACTTACCTGTGTATTAAAATTTAATATTTTCTATTAGGAAAAATTTATAGGAGCAATAAAATAATGTAAATGCAGTAGCATGTAAACGTAACTTTGGCGGTGTTTTTGTGGTAGGTACGTAATAAATTGCTAGGCTCCACTTATCTAGTTTAATTTCTATTATAATATTAAAATGCGCTTCCTGAACAAAATTTGATACAGACATGATAATTATGTGATAGAATATAAACTATTACTCTTCACCATTGAGTTCAAAAGAGATTATCTATTTATATATTATAATTATAATGTTGTGTATTTCTCCATTTTACTAGTTAGTTCGTTTAATACCATTTCCTGCTAGATGGCGTTGATTACACATTATTTTTGTTTCAACTAATTTCATTTCCTTTCTATGCAATATCCAATTAAAAAATCTTAAACTGGAAGCAGTGACCTGACCTTGTCACCTAACGTCATTTATTATTACAAAAGCCTACCCCTATTCATTATTTCATCCTCGTATGCCTACGCCGCCCTCCAATTTCCTGGGCGAACTCATTATGTTTCTATAAGGTCTTCCGGCTAAGGCATAAACGTAAACAAGTTTATTAAGAACACGTATGGAGTTACTGCGTAAATGTAAGGACAAGGATTAATTTCGTATATTGTCGATTATGTACTTATATACGAGTATTATTATTGGCGAGTGTGTTATGTCAGCAAGGAAATTATTTTCGTGCTTCATTTATGGTAAGGAGAGATGAAAGTGTGGGCTATACCTACCTATTCGTTTACCTAACAGTTCGATCTAAGATTCTTGAAATACCTAACAGTAACTTAGTAAAGGGCAGATACACTTTTATCTTACTTATGTCAAATTGGAAGAGGATTCAATATTGAGAACGGCCGTTAGAGATTCAGCTCTAACTATTAGCTCCGATCGAATAAGCTATAAAAATTTCCCACTTGTATAGACAGTATTTTTCCTCATGCATGCAACACAGTTTCGGGAGAATGAACGCTTTCCCTGTTATTATAAAGTTCCATAAATTTAAAAATTCTGGTTAAATGCTATACCCACATTGGTCTCGTAACAATGGGTAAGATCTCATGACATAAAACACCCACAAAAATATCAAATTCAATAACAAATTATACCGGAATAACCGCATACAAAAGGTGAATTGAGCACAAAATATCCATCCGAATATGATAACCTCATAGACTGTAGCAATTTGTTGAACACAACGACAGCATAAAATAAAAGAGCCATATACGGCTGGTTTTCATAGGCGACAATCACGAGGGAGGTATATATAAAATTTGATGTCTCATTCACGTAACCACGTTCACGCAAAGTCGATATATCAATTTCTTCTATTTGTTTGTTGTTTTTTTAGAACGTGTGTTATTTTTTCCGAATTTAAATTTTATTCGGTATTGCATACCTACTGATGCAGTTTTTTGATAGCTCTTAAAGACTGCTAAGAAATGCTTAAGAAAATAGAATTTATTTGTAAAAATGTGCAAAATGAACATGTGTGTTATGGATGCTACATGGCATGCTTTATGATATAATAATTCACTGGAGCACATTAAATTAAATAAATATTCAAAGAAAATGCACTTGTTTCATAAGGTTAATGCCAATTCGGCATATTAACACGACTATGATTTCCTAAACTTTAGTGTCCAGTTCAGTGGACACTAAATATAAAATCTACTAATATACTTTTGGCCAAAGAAATGAGAAAGCAATCCAAAAGCAATAAACTTCGTCTGCCCATCGGATTCAAAGTAGAGTTACAGCTACATTATGGAAACGAATTATATATGTATATAAAGGTCCCTCGTAATTTCAAGGTTTATCCATTAAGGCCAATCCTCTTGCGTCAGTTAATCTTGTTATAACTGGTCCATTAAGGAGACTTTGCTTCCAATATTGCATGGTGATACAAAATTTTACTATAAACATTTCTGTGCAGCAAATAAATTCAAAAAGTTTAGGAGTGCCTCCGCCAAACCTAATAAAAAGTTCCAAACAACTTTAAAATTCTCCTTCAATCTTCAAAGGATTTAGAAAACCTGGTTAGGTTTTAAATAAAAAAGACATCCTGTTTCTAAAGTAATTTATCAAAGAGTCATATTAAAACTGCCGCCATTTCATTTAACGACCAGTAATTAATCTAAAACTTTTCTTTACGGTCATATTCGTGCAACCCTCTAAATATTTCATATGTAACAAATGTTTTCAACGATCTTAAGTACATTTTCAACTTAAAAAGCGATGCTATATCTCACGCTACGTAAGTCTCATACATCGTGGGGATTATGCATGAAATTGGATGTAATAAAAGTTAGACTCGATTCAAGCTATGATTGTACCGAATGACGCAATGAAAATTATTATTGTCGACATATTTGTACCAGGTTTATTTGATGGGCAGGATTTGGGGTAATTCTTCAAATCTCATTCACATTGCAAAGGATATTGCTCTGATGTTTCTCTCAGATAAGCCCACTCTGCAGCGACGCGGGAGGCTGCGTAATAGATGAGATCATTATTGTCGTTCTGCGTAATTTGTCATCCGTACAATTCGGCTCGTACGTGCAGACTGCGCAGTATATTTTCCGTACCCACTAATCTCTACGTTATCATTAACTGAACGCTGATGGTTTTCCATACGCATTTATATAAGCCATCGGCTATGCTTCACTCGTCGAGATTTGTCTATATTGAGTTCTCAATCTATTTCTTAGACGAAAATATTTGTAAGCTTTTCTGAGTTTGAAAAATTATATCTTATGCCATCTGAAAAGCGATCCGTTTCCAACACCAGGCTTTATTGTACAGAATGAAATGCCAACGCAAGTAATTTATTGGACAAGTGCATTGCACTGTTTATTGTAGATATATGTATATCGCCAATGAAATTGGATAAGCGAAAGTGTTAGCGATGACAAAATCGATGAATCCGAAAATCAAACGTGAAACGCAAATCAATCAAAATCAAATCGTTCTTGGTGTATTTACGTAAGCAAATTGAAAAATACTTCAAAGATGAAAAAGCTTACTTATTAACTTTCCTTTCTATTTATTACTTACTTATTTACTTTCCTTTTTTAGATGTGTAGATTTTGAGGTTTCTCAATATGATATAGACTACACATAATAATATATATTATGTGAAAACACGCAAAAGCATGAAATATCATTTTAGTACCTATTCTTAATGCAATAGGTAGGTAAGTGTTAGGTTAGGTTTTTAAATATACCTATTGCAATATCATAATATGTATATAACACAGTAACAAGTTAAATATCATGAAATCAAAACATAATGATAAGAATTTTTCTAGGTCGCCGGTCACACAAATTACACGTAACTAACTAAATGTGTTAAAAAAATATTTTTTACTTTTTATACGGCTTACCAGTCCTTTTTGGCGTAGTTGATAAAAACGAATCCTAATATTATTTCTACCAGTACCCTACGGCAGTTTTCTAAAAACGGACATTGGGCCTACACCAGCCCTAATTTATTAGATTTTCTGGCAACATGTGAAGGGTCTTCCAGCCGCCCGATTTAAAGCCAGGGTACCTACATAGATGAAATATGAGTCCGTCCGGCGTGGCGCCTGGCAACAATTTTCTTATGAACAAGGGCGTGGATATTAAATGACGCTAAGCTAGAAATAAAATACAAACATGTGCTATGTTATCATGTTAAGGAAGGTATGGTGTTATCCTATTCGTAAATAAATGAAGCGATTATTATAAGATTTTGTTTTGACAAGAAACATTTTACGAATAAATTTGGTAGGTGCTAGGGGTTGTATATCTTAGATAACACTTCTCACCTATTATTCTGTCTCTCTTAGTTCATGGGATGGATTGAATACTAAGTCGGAGTCATCTGATGGCTTGTACGCTCGTTTGCTAATCATTAACGATAAAAAAAAATTCAAATTAGATTCGACTCATCAATAAATTATTTAACAGTACAGTTTCATAGATGATTTATCATTAAAATTTGGTTTTAATAATACCGCTTCGATACGAAAGTTAGTGGGTGGTTTTCCTAGAAAATAGGACTTTGAACGAATCCCAGAAAATTGGCTTTTGTAATATTACCTTCTTTTATTTTCTTAGCCAGAAAGAAAAATGGCTATTGACAGGCACCTTTAAAAAGAAAAATAGGCAAGTAGGCATACAATCTCCCGCTGGTTTGGATAATGTTCAATATTTCTTGCCAAAGTGGATTTCGTACAGCATTAATATTTTCTTGCAGGCTCACAGATGTTTAGGGATCGGTGCAGCCTTGTGAGTTGTATGTAATAATTTATGAGCTAACTCAAAGGAAATTCCTTATGAGACATCCCATGACCCAATTCACAGACTTTGGGTAAGATGTTTCTGAAATTCGATTCTCGTAGACGCGTATAATTTAAAAGTCATTTGACCGCTTATCATCCTTTTTCATTTTATTTATTGAGATATTATACGCACCTTATTTAAATAACATACAAAGCAGGAAACGTATTTCTTATTCTTCTTAAGTTAGGAGTTCGATAGCTAATGTGGTATTGAAGAAATTGCGCTTTTGTGATTCGTAGAGCAGCGTTTCTTTTCTTTTGATGTCGCATCATAGCTAGGATAGCCATGAAAACATATTACGAGTAAAAGCTTCCGACTAAATACGGTCATTAGGTAGCCCTCACTTTTCCAAGCTACATTAAGCAGTCTGATGATATTGTACAGAAGCAAAACAAAGAACCGTGTATGCCACGGGAAGATTTCAGACACACAGCTTGTTGATACCGTTGTACAGAAAGACTCAATATATATTATATTAATAATACGAGGAAATTTGTTTGCATTGAATACGGTCTAAAAATACTAAACTAATTAGCAAAATTCTTTTACAATTAGAATCCATTATCCCTGATGAAAATAGGGTATATTTATATTTTATACGGCCGAACAACGTTTGCCAGGTTAGTTAGTATTTAAGATACATTAGAGAAACCTAAATACAATTCAATATTTCATCAGACTTTTACACTCACAGTGCCAAAACATCAATATCCAGGTATAAATTGGTCCCTAAATTTGGCTGTCCCTAACAGCTGGTGCCATCGTCATTTGTTACTTAATTTGTTTGATTAAAAACGAACCGGTTGGCATGAATCGTAAACATTTTTTGAAATGTCAATGATTATGTCAGATGGTGTCGTTTTTAAAGGTTAGTAGTAACTACATAATTATAAATCAAATGGCCGGTAACAACAAACAATTTGTTCTTTAAATCGACTTATGTGTGATAACAGTAATGTTTGACCCTTGCGTATTAATTTTCCATGATAAATTCAATTTTTACCGGAACTTATAGCAGTATAAAAGTAGGTACTTGTTGGAGACTTCAAATAATTTATAATGCACGACAATAGCTAGTAAGGCGGGACTTGGCAATAGTGAAGTAACGTTCTTACAACAGCTTTGCCAAGAGCCTTTGTTATTTTACATTCTTAAAAGAATATTACCCAAATATCGATAGGCAAAGATGGAGCTCATTCCTGTACAGAGATTCAGTAGGATACCCAATACGGAATTCTATTTCGATGTCTCCTACTTTGGCAATAAGCCAGGCGTCCGATTCGTGGCCAGCAGAAGCACATTATAGCACGATCTTTCGGTTCACACGAATCTGAAATTTAATTTGCTTGATAAATGGAATCTAATCTCGTGTTGAATACATTTTTCAGAGATGTGAATAGGTTTTGTATTATTACGTAAAATCTTATACGTGCCTCTAATTGATAGAATACAATGGCTAAATAACAAAGTAACCTTCCAATTAAGGTGGCTTATATTGAAATAAAACTTACTATTCTTTACATAGCTTGCTTTGAAGGACTCGATTTGTTGTCGGTTCAGAAATATTTACTGTTAGCCTCAGTTCCTCAGAATTCAACAATACCTATATAAAGAAATATCAAATATCAAAGACCTTTGTCAAACATACTCGTAACATGTCAAACTGTTACGTGTAACAAACAAACCTAAGCTGATTGCCACAAGAAATAATATAAACATAACTTATAAAGAACAAAATTTCCAATGTCTTGGTACATAATTATATAACATTACATTACATTATTATTATATTATAATAATATGTTATTTAATCATGCAAGTTTAATCTAAGCAAAATACGGTATTTATATGTGTGTAGGTAAATGATACCCGTTTTGACGAAAGTTGTATTCTGTTAACGTGATGTATCTGTGACTTTATGACCGAAGTGTTGAGCCTACTTACTTTAGTGTTTCGTTTCCCTATGAGCTTCAAAGCGATGGGCAAATATTTTTTTAACTTAATACAATAAAAGTAAATAAAGATTCCCACACAATTTACAATTTTTTGTTAAGTGCCCAGAAAACGGACCACCTCTGCGACGAATTTCATAACGCTGCAGACTGTTAAAAGCAACCATTAAAATTCCAATATTATCTTACGTAGTGTCTGCAATGGGACTCTCTTTCGTACATGACTTCATAATTGTTACACTAATGTTTTTTGCCATCTCATTTGTACTTCTTAGGGTGAGACAAGTCCCCAGCCAGTAATTCGGGGCACGTCGTCATATCAGCCTGTGTGTCTTCCAAGTACATCGACCTCCGAATCCTTGCTCCCTTATATCTCCAATCTTACACTTCTCTCGGAAAGATATTATTCCTAAGGCCTTTATCTTAGCGGAACTGGAGCCCTTTCGCCTTTTAAATAGCTTCTAATATTTATGTTACTTTACTGTATAGCTTTAACACAATTCGGTGAACAATTAAAGATGACGTTATTCATTTTACTTATTTTAAATATATTTTCTCTTTCTCATAACGATGTTTTCATTTCATAGGTATCAGTTAACTTATTTTGTTATTCTTATATGCTGATGAAGGTAACTAATAATTAGGTATATTAAATTACCTACCTAATATTAATAACACAAGTAAACCTACCAAGGAATTCAATCATTGGTACAAACTTAAAATTGTTAGGTTATGTTGTAAATTTAGTACTCTGATGCTTCTTTATTAGCACTGAAAGTACTGTAAGTACTGTTTTATTGTAAAAATGTGTAGTTTTATTATATTTAAGCCCGCAATATGATAATTTATGACTTACATACAACAAGCCAAATAACAATTTTTCTCCGTCCCGCGGCCACTTGGCGCTTTTCCCGCTGCATAACTCAAATAAATCCGGAAGAGCTTCCTATATTACTGGTGCATTTATCCCAAATGTTCGCAATCGCAAACACACTGCGTGGAAATGATATAGGTACCTATGCAAACTAAGCCGGCTGCTTTTGTTCCGACTATATTCGTGTGTACGTTATATCTATAACACCTCCGCCTGCATTAATTTTGCAGAACTACGTCAATATATAAATATTATGTACCTACTTACTTGAATCAATCATTATCGTCAATACTCAATTTTAATTACATCTACACTACAAGGTCATACTCGTATTTTGACTGTTTTAACACCAAAACCAAGTACCTAAAAGGCTTTTGTTATCATGAAAATATGATCTACTAGACTGAAGTTGTTGTATAGAAGTATTTCTTATAATAACATATATCTACATATTATTATAATTATGTACGCTGTAAAAAAAGAAAAAAGCAAAAATATTTTCCAGTACGAATTTGTTCAATTTGGAAAGTTTAATCTAATCATAACATATCTATTCTGCGTCAGTGATAACTTCGCGTTTTCCATTATAACATTTAGAAATATCTTTCAAATTTGCAAGTGTATTTCACCATTGAAATTGTATAAAAGCAAGAACTCTCACGCCCCACATAATATCATGTCCCAACGTAATGGGAAAATGGTAGGTCAAACCTCATTATCAGGCGCACGTGTGAAGTCTGAAGCAAGAAAAACCACGAATACGAGTAACATAGAGAAGATCCTCTATAATGGAAAATTCATTTTAATGAGGTCATTAACACCTTTAAAAATCTATTTTATTTAATGTAAAAATAGTCATTTGTGGGCAGACATTCTGTTGAACCTTGTAACGTGTCGTGTGTATTAAATTTGTATGAAGTCCATACTTTGTGATAATTATAATTTATAAACACCTTTTTTATACTTGTACTCTTAAGTTTGTTACTGTTTACTAATACTAAAATCGATGTATTTGTGTACAACAAAGATATCTATCTATTTCTCACCAGAATTATTATATTCTTATGTTTTTATTCTTACATTTGATATGCACTTCCTTAAAAGATCTATCTACATTTTTCCTTACACTAACATAATTTTCTAAAGTAGGATTTAGGTCCCGGCTGCTCCACGGACCTCGACGCAGTTTCTAAATCACGCAGGAATATTTAGTGCTGCGAACAAAATCCCCTAGGAAGGTTTAAGCGATTATTTGGGTTGTTAAAAAAATAATTTGTCGCAAAAGTTTGAAGTGGCTTACGTCACTTTCTCGTAAACCATGAGATATACGAGATAAGTTTCGCCTTGCACTGACAAGACAAGTTTTGATACTCCCATGTGAGTTACGCCGCTGGATGGGGTAACAAACAACTCAGTAACTATTACTAATATTATTAATTCAAAACAATGTTGTATTGTAATTATATTAAAAATAAATACACTGTCTATAGTTGGAAGGTCATATTCATCTCAATACTTATGAACTGATAACTAAATTCTCCCATCATTCCCTTACAAAGCGTATCAAACCCGTCATTAGTCGACATGATATTATTATGCTGATTGATGAATATTTTCCTCCCGTTTTTTTCTTTCATAAAATAAAAAGTATTCTGTATCATATAAATAATGTACTGTTGATTATAGGGACATCCATTTATGTATATCCTTCGGTTAATACTTTTTTTAAATTATGGCCAAAGTTTTTATAAACAAACAAATACGCTGAGGCTCGAACTTATGTTGCGTAAAAGTTTGCTCGTAGCTTAATAACGGTTTTTAAAGAACCAAACACTTTAGATGATTAATGTAGCTAATTTATATTTATTATAGCATAAAATAGTATTTTTATGATAGCAAAATAAGGTGCTACAGGTACCTACTATGAAATAAGCAATAAATATTTGTATATTATGCTGCTCATTTCAAATTTGTATTGACGTATTAATCTCTGTAATTTGAATAGACATACATAATATATTAATCTCATGAATATAAAACCCGAAAATAGTAGATACTTTGCAATACGAATAAAAATTGTCACCATCTACATTTAATTATAAAGTATTAAAGAAGGCAAAAATCAGGATCCACAAGTTTTAGTTAAGTGAAATACTTACCCACTTTATTCATTACTGCAACTGAGATTCTTAGTACTTTTTAACTTCGAAAAAGTAGGTAAGATAGTTAAAAGTTTCCTTAAAGCTTCACCTGTTCCAGTAAGAAAATGATAGGTTATTATAAATTCTACACGAAGAAAGTTGCATTCATACAAGTAGCGACGAGGAACAGTTTAGTTAGCTTATTTCGTTTTTTAAACTATAATTTACTTATTATTTTTAATGATAGACCATTATGGTTCCTAAGGACACAAAAGCAAACTTGAGTCCTTTAATTGTACGAGTATAAGACAGCAAAATTATAAGTTTCTTCTAGCATCCCAATAAAAATGCGTAGGTATTTTATTTCTATAAAATAATTTATAATCAACCCCAACCGCCTCGATAAAAATGGCCGGATAATTTTCAGTGGACTAATGAACTTTTTCCTCAGTTAGAATTAATTGTCGGCCAGAATTGATTGTTGGGAATAATTTATTCCACAACAAAGTTTGTTGTCCAAATGAATAATTTATTGAGAGGCTCGTTAGCGGCAGATGGTGTCGTTATTTACTCCGATAATAACCCCGCTGTTCATTTCACTATTGAATAGGTTTCGCATTAAAGTATTAAACGTTATGTGCCATTATAGTGATTGGTATGGTGGTATTACTAATTACCTAACAGTAAGTATTGCCATTCGTGACTCGTATTTTGAATAACTAAAGCAAATTTTGTAGTTGACATGTTAGGGTGATTATCCATTTGAGATCATGTTTTGTTTACTTTCAAACTTATTTCACTGATGGTTAAAAAATAATTCGTATCCAATTGAATAATACCGAGTTCCACGGAGTAGCCCACGCCAATGTACCAGTAGCATGTATAGCATATGAGAAAAAAGGTTTCTATTCTATTCTATTCAATTCATCAGCGAAATTGCCGACGTTATCAAAGTCGCGAACTATCATATAACTAAATTCCTCCATATGATACTCGTACTTCAAGGACTGAAGAGTAAAATGTTACAGGAAAGTTCCGTTCATTATTCCTTATAATAATGAAGCATGTTCCGCGGAAGCCGTAAGGTAAAACAATTACCTACGGGCGTAATCTTCCTCAAAAGGAACAGCAGTTAATTAACTCGTAACGCACACGCTAATAACAGTTTATTGACTAGCTACTTAATATACCTGCAGTAACATTTGAAGTTGATTTGTTTTTATACGTTATACCTATATATAAATAAAGAACGTAATTTTCCCTCTGCTTCGGTTAAGACTTTTATATTGATACTTAAATTATAGGTCTCACATAATATATCTCAGAGATGATTTAGGTCATAAGCCAACACGCTGAGAACTTTCCACAGCCTTATGGAGAATCTAATGCATGTAAATTTGTCACGATGTTTTCCTGCACTGAGATTTGAATGAGGTTCTTTCAAAAAACAGGCAACACTGGGCTATCACCGCAATCAGACATATACTCGTATGTACCGACATAAAAAAATATACATGTGAAAGGAGAATGGTTTCCTGGGGCCTTATTTTTTGCGTAATATTACGTGCAATATAAAACTTAAATTACTAATTAAAGTACAAAAGAATTATGAAAGTTTTAAATTTATGTCGTCAACAATATAAAATTCAGTTTGCAGATAACCTGAAAGCAGCAATAAGTTCCAAATAAGTATATTGTTTGTTCTAAAGTTGGCACAGCATTGAACGGCTGACCACACACTGAACTTGTTTGTCGAGTAGGTAAGTACAACAAAATCGCAAGAATTTATACACCCGACCTTATTTTGCCTGAAGAACGTTTGTATAAAATTTACGATTTACAGAAAATAGCGGCGAAGCTATCCGAACCTTAAGTTTTGTAGGAAACGCCTTGTAGCACAACAATGACTCTTGGAAATACAAAGTCTATCTTACTACCTATATGATCTACGATACTGATGATATTCGTCATGCAGAATAAGTGAAATGAACACCCACGAATCCGACTTCCGATAATATAAGTAACTAGCTGTGCCCTCCGGTTTCACATGCGTTAAGAATTGCAACGTAACGCTTGATAGTCTTCCATGATTATGGACTATCTTACACTAAAAGGATTTTCAAGTCGGTCCAGTAGTTCCTGAGATTAGCGCGTTCAAAGAAACAATCAAACAATTAGTATAGATTATTGACCAGTAGGTATTACGTAAAAAAACATGAGCTTAGAGCCTTTGTAGCCAGAGGTACCTACTGTGGCTGTACTTCCTCTTATTGCAGAATTAAAGGTATTGAGAAAAAGACAAAGACAAGAGAAAAAACAAACATCGCAATTTAAATGTCTGTACTTTTTCGAAGACGAATGGTAACGCCAGTTCCTGAATTCTTAGAAAAATCAAATTAATTAATAGACATTTATAATGTCTCTGTCTTCTCAGAACCAGAGACAAATTTATCCAGATCTAAAATAACGTTTAATTTAGGAAATTAACAAAATTATACAGAATTTTCTAAACAGTACGTTTCAATAATAAATAGCTGGGCTACGTAACTTAATTACTGAATAAATTGATGTCTAACATTTTTTAATTATGCCCCCGGACCTATATAGTGATATAAAAAAGCTTGAATTTCGTCTTTATTTCGTTGCAATTTATCCGATGAAAATATTTCGGATCATTGGACCGGTCGCACTGTGGCCGGAAACGGGGGTAAAAGCGTTCTATATGGGGCTATTAACGGAAGTGATTGCCCTAATTGCTGCGCTGCGCTGAGCAAACCGTAAGAGAAGCTGTGACGCCCCTGGACATGATTACTGGCTGAATTTGAGCTGAACTGAACCTAACTATTCTTTTCTCGTCCTCGTAATTTTATTTAAAGGGCTTTATTTGGCTTGCTTTGTTTGTGCCTTGTGTGGTTCAAATCTAGTAGGTAACTAATTTAACTTTTTTTGTTAATTGCCACTAAAAACGAAATTGTGGTGTAAAATGACAAAAGATCAATTTTTCAACCTTTACCAACCAAAAAGAAAGCTCGCAGGTAAATAGAAGGAAAGACACAGAACTTCGAACGAAACTATACTTAGTATCTAGAGAGTATAATGCCAGGATGGGGCGCAACGGGGTTGAATTATTTATTATTTTGATTGTCAATTTTAAAAACAACAATACTCAAAGGACTCGCGTCGCACGATGTTTTGATTTGTATATTATGTATATCTTTTGCTGATCTGCGGCTACCGTACAAGCATCGGCAATATACGAGTAGATTTCCATTTAAAATCTCCTTTATGTATTCTGTTCAATCTCATAACTACCAATAAAAATCGTGTAGGGGCTATTTCCAGTGTCCGCTTACAAAGAAGATATTTGTTCAAGTTTTGAAAATTCGTCGTCGTGAGATTTTCAGGTCTTTGTTCGAGTCACGAGCGCGTCCTTCGGGATCAATTGCGAGAGACGCTTTTGGTCTGTGTTTATAGAAGAAGGCCTTCTTTAAAGTTAATATTGTGTACACTCACAAGTTATTTAAAATAGCCACAATATTTATTAAGAATAATAAATTTGCAGGGGTCATCAGGATCAGGCAACTTTTCTGTTAAATATTAATTATATTTTTAAGCAGTTGTTTCTTTTTGTATAATTATTTGTTTATTCAATAAGTAGTTACTCGTAAAAATAAATCTCTAAAGTCTCTTATTGAATGTAAGTTGTAGTGTCAATGTACGGTTATACCAGCTCTAAATCCTAATATCTTGTGTGACTCAGATAAATCTGTGCAATTCAGTTCACGTACGGGAATGCGGTACGTTGGTTGCAGCTATCTACATTGTGAATTATTTTGTGGCAAGTATAGATACAATACGTGTATTAAGTACAAAACGTGTAGTAAAAAAAGGGAATATACATTATATTAATTACAAGAAAAAAGAAATATATTTCTGCTCAAGATACAGGTACACTTCTTCACTGCAGTTGCTGTGCACTTATTGAACTATACTTAGATATCTTACCGTTAAATATTCGGTGTGCACAGTCGCTAGAAAAATAGTTTAAGAAACAAGTGAAGAAACTTTACTTAAATCTTAATGTATTTGTTTGTTTCTTTGTTTTTGTTAATAAGTTAGGTGTTAACCTAACATCGGGTTAGTTTGTATCCAAATAGTACGTACTTTACCTATTAAATGTACATAAGTAATTATAATTATGTACATTTTTATGTCGACCTTTGTCCCCACACCCTTCCAGCCGACGAACTACCCTGCTGACGAACACAACATACTGCTACAGAGTCCTTAACTGTGTATGTTAGTACTTCTATACGTAAATTGCATACGTGTTCGAGTGCAGAGAATGTTATCTCTATTGTGGGTAATAAATTGACCCTTCGTATACGCTCGTGTGTATCCATTCAGGCTTCAATGTCGTGTGTGACCGTTTAACATATTTTATGTTTCGTCTGAAACTATATTATAATTATGGTTTGGCACGTAGGTACTTGAGATGGTTTTAATATTGATTTTTTTTATAACGAGCATGCATGCCACCTGATGTTAAGTAGTCACTGAAACCCCTGGGCATCTACGGCCAACCTCAAATAGGAGAAGTCCTATCTAAGATCATACGTGGAGGCGTTGCTATTCATTAGGACTAGCTGGTCGTCTCAAACGTGTTGCTCCGGCAGCCGCCCTGCCCAACTGAAACACAAACACTTGCTAGAAGGCTTCCTTCACGGTGGCACGTTAATTATGGATTAATGATGTAATGCAAAGTAATATTTTAATTCGATCGCAAATTTTAATGTTTCAAATTAATTATGGTAATCTATTACAAAGCATAGCTCAATAGAATCAACAATCAGCACTGTCTGTCAGTTATATAAATTTCTATAAAAAATTAAAAATATACCTACAATATACAATACACCCTTGTAATATTTTTCAATCAAATTGCGTAATTTTGGGCTTAATCCGCAATATGGGCCGCCATTACAAAATATCGTTAGGAGATATCCGTCCGATTGTTTCAACGCTATTAATTTAAAAGTCCAACCATTGGATTGGAAAAAGGTGCAACGGATTGTAAACGTTTACGGACTTTCGATTGTATTAAAAATAATGAGGGTTGTGGTATTCAATAAAAACATATATCATAAATTGTTAATAGGTATGCTATTCATAGATTATTATTAATTTTTTTAAATGAACTAAATTTTATTTTGCACATAAGTACGAGTACAAAGAAATGCTAGATGCTTTTTTAATGTTGAAATTATTATATAGGTATTATATTTGTAATGTTAATGTTTCGAGAATAATGAAGGACTTTAAAATTTATTTTCGCCAAAGATTAATGTATTATTTATAACAATTTATTGCAAATTGCAGTTAAAATTGCGATACATTTTACAAAATATGAATTTATGATAAGTTAAACGTAGTTTTTAAAATATACCTGCCTTGTACCATTGTGATAAACTTATTAATCACACTAATGAAGTTCAAACTACGTAAAAAATAATTTAATATTTTTAATAAGTTTTAATATTTTTTAATTTTAGAAATAAGTTCAAATGTGATGAAATTTCAAAATGTTATTCGCATATTCTGTGTAATAGGCGAACATCAGCGAAGATGAGCGCCACTCGTGCACGAAATGACATTTGAAGTGCGAATTTCATTTCCGTGTTCCCATAGTTCCGTTAATAGAATGATCTTTTTAGTTGCAGTTAAATTGAATTATCGTTCCTATTTCACGTGTAGGTACAATGGAATTCTTTAAATGAGTGGGTAAGTAGGTAACAAAATAACTTATCTACGTAATTGAAATGGACGTGTGAGTGATAAAACTTGGACAGTTCGCTCGAGGAGGTAACACTGCGGCTCCCATAACCCGCCTGAAGCAAGTCTTGTACATACCTTTTAAGTTCTTGTATTTCGCACTTGTATTTGACACTTTTATTTGAGACGACCATCGTAATCCTAATAAATAAGTAGTAATGTATTTATGGTAGATAGGAAATCTCCTATTTAAGGTGAAACTGGGTGTCGTTGGGTAGCAGTGACCACTTAACATAAGATGGACTGATCGTTGTTTGCTACTTTTTGATATTAATATAACATTTTCAACAATAGTAGGTATACGTAAGTTGGACTATTTCATGCGAGTGATTGAACAAGCACAATACATTTCGACACTTCATTAACTATTTCTGTAATGTCAGGCCCTAACTATGATTAATGTTACTTCGAGCGAAGGTTCTATTTTGTGATAGCTCTATTAAAGTTAGATCCTTCTCGCCTTTCATCCAGTCGTCAAAGAGCTTAGTTGGAAATGTACTAACATGATTTATTAAATGATTTATATCATTATTATCTAATATGATGGTATACAATAATAAGGGAATAATTGATTGAGAGATCTCAGTAGTCCCTGAAGCATTTTTTGCGTGACGATCAAATGTTTGTCCCCTCGACTAGCGTACGTTATAGACCGAGAGCTACATGTCTATCTAAGTTATCTCGATATTGCTTGAAATCCATTCATGTTTTAGTTCCAGGTAAATTATTTGTGACAGTACTTGATTAATTTACATAAAATTTTCATTGAATCCTTGCATACTCTAAACAAAGTTTAATTAATTCGCGGGATAAACCCGGATATTTGTTTTGTTTAATAATATTGTATGCTGGTCGTTGGTACTAGATCAAATACCAGCCTCACTATCAATTTAATTGCTAAATTTTTTCCAATGCAATCGCGTGCGCTCCGAATACGTGGAAATGAATAAAAAAAACTGTGTTGTTAGTGAATATGTACCCGTACCTACGTAACATAATAAATCAAACCATGGATTTACAATTTTATTTAAAGGGTAGGTACTTGCCTTTAAAATGTTAAAAACCTTACATTTATTATTTAAAGTGTCTATGACTTTTTGGTATAAAACATAGCTTCAAAATCGTCCTCAATACGAGCAAAGTCATTAAGATTAATCATATTATTTTGGGAGAAAGGGTACATAGTAACAGAATTAAATTTAAACGACTGAAAGGGACGCGGCAAAAGTTTTGTTTATTAGATTAATTTGGAGATTGATGGCGAGTATAGAAGAAGCTTTCACGGATACGGTCGTCTGCTGCCTGAGTGTCTGAACGTGATAAACTCAAACAGTATTATATCGTCTATTAAAGCGGAATGATTTATGAGGAAATTTTAAGTGTCTAATTCGTTAAAGTTCCACGGGTTCACGCCCGTATGGTGTAGTGGTTACCACCGGTCCACCATTCGAAGGGTCCTGGGTTTGATTTCTGACGGGGCAGACTTTCCGATGCGGGGGATTTCTGTTTCTGTTCTGGGTGTTTATGTCTTTGTATGTGTCCATAGCACCCACGATACAGGGAATCCCAGTGTGCGGCTGTGTGTGTGTGAAGGGTAAATTTTGTGTACGTTGGCTGAGAATGATTGTTGAAAATATAAAAAAATAACTATTTTACGTTCGTCAAGCTAGTTATAACTATTCTGCAAAACCGCAGTATGATCACACTCATCAAAGTGTTCCGATGCACTCCGCTATATGGCTTATGGAACTATACAAAACTCGGTCGGAGGCTTCGTCGGGGCAATAAACGTTATTAACTTTTAAGGCCTTTTGGAGGCTCTGTCGTATTTTAGCTTGCATCCGTATGTTGTTAAGTATTCTCTCAACCAAGTAAATTCGGAGGGATTTTCAAAATTTTCTTTTTATCAAAAAGCTTATAATACTTATACATAAATACTTTGATGAACATTCTTATATTACACTAGCTGTACCCACCGGTTTCACCCGCGTTAAGAATTGCAACGTAACGCTTCATAGCCTATAACCTTCCTCGATAAATTGACTATCTTACACTAAAAGAATTTTTCAAATCGGTCCAGTAGTTACCGAGATTAGCGCGTTCAAACAAACAAACTCTTCAGGTTTATATTTTTAGTATAGATTTATTATAAGCACTAGGTATATTTAATATTCCCTCAGTCCTCTATTGCAGAGGCGTTGAGCGTTGTTATAGTTATTACTTACTTCTTTACGCTTGCTGATTACTTAATTTCTTTAAAGAGCGTAAAAGATCTAAACTTATTGTTTAAAAAGGAATAGTTTTGCATTTTACCTACTTATTGGTAGTAACTGGTTGAAAATTAAACTGTTTTATGAATTGGTTTACTGTCGACAAAAAACGGACGACCCATCGCTTCACTGAACGTTTTCACGGCAATAAGAGTGTTGTATTTGCGAACAATAGCTGTGGACTCTGTGGAGGTATTGTCAGAACTGAGTAGCGTGGAAAATTGATCTACGGGTGTTCGATATAATATTTAAGAATATCAGATGAATTCATTTACCGCATATCATTTATGTTTACGTCGTGTATTGTTTTGTTTTGCAGGAAACGAATTTGAATAATATGTTATAATATTGATTTATTCAATAATTGAAACAGCACCTACGTTAGACTTTTACTATGTAAATTCTGCTATCACTCAACTGAAAACACTAAATAACTTCACATAAACGTATTTGCTTAAAAATGGTAGCAAAACAGTATTGCAATAAAAAATATCGTATTATAGGTACGCCTACAAGTTATTTTTTGCTAGCCTAGAAAGATTTTTTACGAGTAAGAGTGGCATTTAATAATTTTAGAATTAAATTATGTTCAAACAAAATAAACCGTAAACGAGGCAACGTTACCACCGGGACATAAAGAAATCTAAACGGCACCAGGAAATTCAGCGCTGAGGCATAAAGTTGGTACTTGTTGTATTATATGACTTGACTGCGTAAAGTAGGGGTTTACGAATAAAGGGGTTACGCTAAGTCATCAGCCCTCGTATGCCGCCTACACGCCGTGCTACGAGTCGGTGGCAATTTACTTGAAACCCCGCTGCCAAAAATATAAATCTTAAGAACCCAATTTCCTTGCAAAAGTGAACGTGGACTGAGGCATACTTTGGATAAAAGCATTTTAAAATAAAATTTTCATTAGAATTCAACGCTCGGTGAGACGGCAGTACGGCAGCGATTGTTACGTAAAAGCAGTAAGGGTAAAGAAGATTTTGTTGCGAAAGGGTTGGTTTACCAGAGGCGATTTCTCATGTACATTTTAAATGAGTTCATTACTTTTCTTTGAGCGCAATGCATCAGTATACGTAATATTATCTCAGAAATAGTTCATGAGGGAGAGCTTCATTTTTAATAAGACTTGATAGGCAAATATCTCATTGTATTCAAGTTATAAGATACAAAATATTAACAGCTATTATAATTAAAGCAAGAGTACACATAAACACAAGCAGGGTGTCGGAATGATAGTGAGTGTCAACCGATATTTAAATGGATAAATTATTTATTTAAATTGTCACTTAATCTAGGTATATTTTTTTACATTTTAAGATAATCATTTAGGATATAATAACTGTGACAGTTTGGAATACTTGGGGTGAAATGGAGTAATCAAAGGTTTTAGTTGTGTCATACGGCTGGATCATAAACAGGTTTGCAGTCATGCAACAGAATAGACTTTAACCGTGTACCTATTAAAAGGTAAGATGGTAAAATTTACATACATAATAACCTCAATTAAGTCTGTCTCGGAGGTGTATGAGAACCTCTTTGTATTCAGCATAGCTGGTTTACAGTTTCAAATTGGATGCTATCTATTACAAGGCTTGGTACTGACACTGCGTCCTTTGTTCGCTCTATTTTCACAAATTAGATTGGTCTGACTACATCAGCTGTTGATAACTTTGACTACAGAGATAATTTGTTGTTTAGCAGCATAGTTTATCAGCAGTTTTTGTCACCGCAATGACCATATACCCGAGTTCTATCTATGGTCATTCGAGGTAGAATTGCTACTCATGAGGGCTGAAATCTAAGTAATCTAAAGTAATTTAGACTATGAACGTACTTTAATTGTCTCCCTCATTCACCTTCCTCAACCGAAATAGAAGAAAATGCTTTCCAGCGGGTTCAAATAAAACTCTAGATGGACGGTATCTCCCATTCTTACAGCCCGGAACCTAAAATTCACTATTACCCACCTCACCATTAAGATGCTCAAAGGATTTTGTATCAACGCTATTAATTTTAAAACAAAGTCATCGAATCGGAAACTTAAAGGTGGCAGAAACGGTAAACCTTTACCGCCTCATTTACGGATAACGATTGAAAAAGATATTTTTCCTGACAATGACAAGGAGAGTCAATGAATTTTGTTTAATGCTTTTTTGGGTGTCTTGTTGTCTTTAGAAGAATCCTGCAGATTATTTTTATGTTTCCTTATCTAACTATGTCCATGGGTTGCAGTACTTTACATCATGTTTATAGCTTATCTAGCATACCTGCTTACTTCAAATAATTACATTATAGAGGCATTCACTATAAAGACAATAGTTGCTAAAAAACCGACATCAATGGTTTTTTTATGGACGCTTTTGTCATAACTGAAGCACAGGGGAAGTACCAGATTTTAAATAAAAAAATAGTCATCAAAATCGGTACACTTAGACAAAAGATACCAGGTTGTTACTGTCATAAAAAAAATCATAGGTACATTCGAATTCAACCTCCTCTTTTTTTTGAAGTCGGTTTAAAATTAAAACGTTATTTTAAATCGTGTAAAGATTAAAAAAAAAATATTCCAATTTCCCCAATTATGTCCTTGCCTAATATCGTATCAGTTTTCATTTCGGTCTCCGATGATATTAAGGTAGGTACTCGTAATACATAATCAACACTCACATCGCGTGTTTCAGAATGGAACGTGTAAAATCCTTTCATACCATTGATTATTTCAATCAGTGAGTGAGATGGATTGAAAATCCAGGAAATGTGTCACTTTTGAAAGCCGTGTTTTAACATTAGCTACGGTTGAATAGCGAAAATTAAATTAAAGTAGCCTTACTTAGACCTATTGCTAAGGGTGGTGTAGATTCTACTAATAAAGAACCTACCTACCTGATAAACGGAATAAAATTTGAAATTCTTCAAAAAAGGCGCTGAAAGAGCTCGCCGAAAGCAAAGCCAGCAACGCATTGATGACTCCCCTGGTGGTGCCCGTGTCCATAGGCAACGGTGACCACTTACCATCAGGTGGCCCGCATGCCTGTTTACTAGGCATAAATCATTAAAAAAAAGTTTCCATAGCTCAACAATTTTTAGTTCTTGAAAATTATAATACGAATTTTTTACTAACGAAATTTGTTGAAAAGATGCAAAAGTAGAATCTTGTTTGCAGAAGATTGCTGGACGGATTTCATGCTCATTTCTGCAAGTTTTATTCCATTTCCAGTTGTCACGTTGACTGAAGACACTGTGAAATTCAAATTTTTGTATAATTTTTAAGATGTGCAAAACTTAAATAATCTATCACGTTGTTAGTTCACTTGAAGTGAAAAACGACAGTAATACACTCATTAAAACTTGAAAATTCAGGTTCTATGTAAGATAACTATTTGCAGTTCCAAAGTTTTCAGGGAAATTGTAATATGCACTATTTTATGTTTCAGTAACAGCAGATCTGACTATAGCTTTCGAGCGTTGAGAAAAGTTTGTTAACAATAAAATTTGTTAAAAACTCCCGCCAAAAATAGAAAAGACAACTTTAGCAACACTCCATGGACGGAAATCCGCCTTCACGCTTGGGAAATCTTTTAAGGATTAAGACAACGCGCTTTAAGCGCCTACCAACTAGTAACATCTCTTCTTTTGTTGGTTGCTACAGAAGTTTTTGCGTAACTTGATTAACACAGAATTTTAAACAGCAATATATTTATACTAGCTTATACTCGCTACTTCGTCCGCTTCAAAGTAGGTGTATAACAAAACAATTAATGCGATAATATCATTAATTATTATTGTATTGTATTCCTACTCAGTTACATTTAAAAAAATATTCAATGAATCAAAAAAACTCAATCAAAAAAAAAATCGTTAACACTAACTTTTGCTTTCAATGACGCTCTTTGGTATACTGCAGGAAAGTACTTTTCAACTAAAAATAGAGCAAAACTCTTTTACGGACAACACTCGACCGCTCAAATCCGCCTTTACGCTCGGAAAATCTTTCGTGGATTATGACAACACGCTTTAAGCCGCAGCGAACTGGTTACTGAATAACTCTTTCTCTTTTGTTACCTTCTCAGCTTTGTTCGGTACATTGTTCTACGTAATCAAATTCGCTTCATCAATCTACCTGTTTAAAATTATTTTTTACCACGACGTAACTTGAGTGGTGATGGGTTCAGTATCTCCATTTTTCAACGTCTTGAGTACCAGGCTATTTTCCATTCGTGGCTAGATTTCTTTGTTTACGTTAATATTGGCGTTAACGTCTGACTTCAAAAATGTATTAATCTTACTTTTAAACAAATGCTAAACCTATATTATCATTGAATCACCTTTAATAACGGTAGTTGCCAATTGCCATTATGGTGATATTTATAGTCTGAATCCAATGCATCTCATGTGGTACGTTAAAAACATTAACATTTTAAACAAGATCTAATAACAATGGTAATTTACAAAAGATCATAACCAGTGGGTGGTAACAACTGGATCTGAACTCATTCCTATCAATATGTAAAGGTAACCATTGTCAAGAAACTATTATCTTTACAGTAAATAAGAGTAAGCAAGAGTTCCTTCAAAACGTAACGTTAAGACCTCAAGTAGCCTGTAAGGAAACCGATTGTTGGATATTAGTTTCACGCTTCAATAACGTTACATTTTCCGGTTTTATGTGAGCGATAAGTTAGGGGGCTGGCTGTAAGTAGTTTCAATTTTAACTTCGCAAACTGCTGAGCAATTTAATCGTACAGAACGTAAGCTATGTTTCAAATTCACTTGGAATGTTTCATTACATTGTAACGGAATTGACGAACTCTAGACGCAACATTGTTAGGGATGATGTAATTGCTTGATGCTTAATTATACTGCAGTTTGCCCTATAAATGTATAGAAAACACATCTAGATATTTAACTTGTTTGTTCTGTTCTTATGAAATCACTTTTAAATATACAGAATTTCCGAGAACTTGACAATAAAGTCATACCGAGATAAAGGTAAAATCTACTCATGCCAAAAAAAAAAACAGAGACATAATGTACCTGCTATCTACGAGTATTTAATTACGAACTACGATACCCAAGTAGTACCATGTACCTACCTTTTTAATGAAAATAAAAAATAGCGGCCTGGGGCACGCACACCTTTTAAGTAAAAGGAAGGTAAGTTGAAGATGAATGAGTCTTTTGTAACTTATGACTTTATTCTTAACTGTCCTTTATTTGCAGGTTTTTGATCAATAAACACATTGCCTATGTACATAATATATTATAACGATTGATAGTACATTAAACTTTGAGAAGCGTTCTATAGCCAGGCTAAAAGATTTAATCTTTGTGTGCGCAAGGATTTCAAGTAGGCAGACGTTGTTGGTTAGAGTTGATTTTGCAGTAAGTACTCGTAGTAAAAATATTTATTCGTTAAGTAAATACTAAATCGAAGTTCATCTGTTGTCCAAATTAAAATAAAAAACACATTATATTCCACAATAACTACATTTATGCAGTTTGAAGTATTCATGAAAATATCGGCTCTAACATTTTTAGCTTCGAATGTTATAAATATTTTATTATAGCTCTGTGACTTGATTAATAAAATATGAAATACCAAAAAATGAAAATTGATATAGTTTGTAGGTAGATAATGGTAGTACACTGCGGCGAGGCAAGTTTAAAATCTATAAGGGAAAGAGTCAGCAAAAAAGCGAGTTAGTTTAAGAATAGAGATTTTATAAGCGAGAATGGAACATTGATTAATTATGTACTGGTATTACGTATAAGAGAGGACGAACAAAACTTGTGTAACGTGAATATGCACTTAATCGGATTTCCTTTGTACGGAGCTTTATGCGATATTATTATACTCGTAGGTACATAACATTCTCAACTTTCCCCCTGTTTTATTACACGGCTAAATATGTCCTTTCCAACATGCTCTAATAGTGAAAATAAAATTAAAATAATTTATTTGTTCATGAAACAGCCGAGTGCAACGAAATATGACGTTAAGGGTAAAACATTACCGATATAAATTCGTGTACTGTTACCAACGAGTGGTAATTTATGAGAGCGGTTCTGCATTGCAATGAAATTAACAACGTGAATGACTACACAAATTATGGAGTGCGTGTATTTTTTAAACATGTAAACATTAAACGTGTAAACATTAAATTTATACATTAAAGTGTTTGTCACTTGACATAAATGCTAAGTAAAACTAATTGCGCATTGCCGTACAAGTCTCTGAAGTTAATCTCATTTATGATCACATGAAAAAGTTATTAAAAAATAATAAATGTTCTTCAAAAAGAAATTAACTCAAAATAATTTAATTATATTTAGCTACCTACGGCTACAATTTGTTTTGAGGTCGGTGCCAGCAGCACTTTTATATTCGACGGTAATTTTCTTACTGCAAACAGCGAGCGAGCACACAGCACAGCTTAGGTGCTTCGCGCATTAACAACAAACAAAGTTAAACATTTTAAACCATTTAGGCATTAACCGCTTATGGAAAAACTACACGTTAATTAGGAAGGCATTATAAAGCCATTGGTCTCGGATTAGAAAACATAAGTTCATTATAGTTAAGATGTCATCTACTCCATCGAAAAACTATATGAGATATTAAAAATACGTATAAGGATTTTGTGTGGGGGAGGGCCTCGATAAGCGTTCTCGGTGATCTGAACGCAAAGTTCTATATCACCAACGTGCCACCTACAGTCATATTTTAAAACATCAGATGTTTATTAATAAGCAGCTGTTCTTTATATTATCTCTTCTTTTAGTTATCTCCGCATAGCGTGGGAGTCCTACAATAGGACAGATTTCCCACCGCAACGAGGGTGCTAATCTAAGCGATCAACGGATACGCACGAACGGCACAATGGTGCGGTCACGGTAAGTTTAATGCCAATCTACGGGTTTCATTGACACCTATACAGAATCAGATGACAGGCAGTTTATAATAGGCCTGATGACAAATTTTAAAAGCTAATTTATTACGTACGCTCGGCATGGGGAATCCTAGCTTCGGGATATATATTTTTAAGAAATTTTGAAGTATAATCGAAAATGCTGATGCCTGCCCTCTGACAGTGACGTTTTAGTTCTCGTTGCATTTGTAACAGTTGCATTTTAACAGTGAAAGTACCTACTTATCTTAATTGACTAGCATATTATTATAATCTACGCAATTATAGATTAAAGATAATTATATTATACTATATATTATACGGAAGATAGCGGGAAACCGCTGGATCCACAGGGCACAGGACCGGACGGAGTGGCGCCACTTAGGGGAGGCCTATG
>DWAV01000091.1:0-29606 GCA_018231305.1 Noctuana lactifera
ATGAGGAAGGTTATAGGCTATCAAGCATTACGTTACTATTCTTAACGCGGGTGAAACCGCGTGGCACAGCTAGTAGTCAAATAAATGTATGACAATAACTATATAAAATCGTTAAAGAATTACTACACAAAAATAATTCATTCCAATTCCATAGTGTGGCTGGCTGACCTGCGGCTCGTCCCTTGCGACGGTGTGGGTGTGCGTGTGCGCGGGCGGCGCGGAGGCGGGGCGCGCGGGCGGAGACCATGCTCGCTCCGAGCCCCGCGTGGACAGCCCTAGTCTCCGGGGCACCACTGCAACATCAGCGTTTTCAATATTTATTAGTATGAATAGTACTAGTTCAAAAAAAAAAGCTGACCAAATTGTTTCTGTATTTGTTTTATAGACAACTCCTTATTGTCTCACTTGTGTACTCTTGTGTATTTAAATCAGTTTTTTTGACAATAAGTATAAGTCAGCATAAGTTATAATACATTTCCAGCAATACCAATATACTTACTTTGCTACTCTGTTGGAACTTCATCAAAATCAAGAAAATAATGATGTCAAAATAAATTTCAGATCATAAATCCACTGAAATCCAATATAAAATTATATAATTTTAATATTTAACATTCACATAATATAACATAAATGCTATGCTATGTATTAAGTTTACAATAAGACATATTATTACTATGTTGCACTAAAGTATTTAGTATAGAAGGGAGTGCAAAGTGCGTACCTTCCAGCGGGTTGTTGACGCCCGGCGGCGCATCGCCGGTGGCGGGCACGGTGACGGGCTGCCGGGGCATGCCAAACAGCTCCTCGCGCCGCGCGTTTGGCTGCAGGAGATGCGGCTGGTCCGCCAGCGGAAGCGCATCTTGCATTGTCACTGCGAACACAAAATGGACTTGCGTGCAAAAAATGTCTCTAAAGTTACCTACTACTACTAACCACACAGGTATTTTGTGAATTCATTCTTATTATTTTAAACTGTTAAATCATGTTTAATACTTGTATGTAACATGAATACTAACTGTTGAACGCATCAGGTGGAGGACATCCCAAGCAAAGTGTGGATTGAGATCGCTGGAAAAATGAGTGTGCGCGGCCGCGGCCGCCCTCTCCTTCACCATCGGATTCGGCCGCTGCACTTCCTCCCACGACCATTTCTTCTTCACCCTCTTCATTTTCATTTTCATCCTGCACATTTTACGAATTTCTTTTATATAAAACATAGAAGAAGAAAACTGAAAGTGATTTTAAGTGAAAATATTTCCAAACAATCTTTAGAAGTACACATAATAATATAATGAAGTTTTCTTTACGTGAAACCAAAGTATTTTTAACGTTATATTCGTTATAACCAATTTTTATATGTATAAAATAATAATTTGTACTTACTGGTGTCCACACATGATGTTGTGGTTGCGGGGATGGTTGTGCGGCGCGCATGTAGTATACGAGCGCGTCCAGTACGTACGCAACGTGTTTGAGCGCAGCGACGTCCAGCACTGGCAGTTGCTCCGCGTGCTCGGCACTGTGAGCACGCAGTAACGATAGGCAGTACGCGAGGAACTCGCGACGAGCGCTACCAGCCTCCACACCTGAACCACGCATTAGTGTTATGATATAATGTAAAAGAAGGATATTGGGCACAAAATTAATTTTATGATAAATTCTAAGTCTCATGAGATACTAGAGTGTGTTGGTAAATAGCATATCACCTTGCAAACAAGCAGTCCATCTATATTTACTGTAAACATTCATATTATGGACTTATATAATACATAATAAATTAATTTAATAGTTTAGTAATTTAATTTAATAGTATAATACATAATAAATTAATAAACTCTGGTGATGGACTTTAGTATTATATAAATTATAAAACTTTAAGAGTATTATTATGATTTGCAAATTTTTGGTATCTCATTGATACAAATAAATTTCTTAAGAGGTTTGATACTGTGATTGTGATTGAAATTAAGTATTGGTACTGGCTACCTTGCTCACGGTCCCTAGCGCGCGGGCCCTCCGAGAAGCCGATAATGCGAGTCGCTGGCGACGTGAAGGAGGTGGTGCGGCGAGTTGTGGGCACGGCGACGCGGCTGCTCTCGCTGGTTGATGCGCTCGCGTTGTTCGATGTTAACGATGCGCCAAATCTATATCAACATATAGAGTGTGTGCATTTTTTGTCTTTTGTTGGACGTTGCTAAGATGGTGAGGTCATTTTGTTTATTTCTACCAATAATTCCGAAATATGTAGATACGATAGATAGAAATATTAGAAACTTTCAACATTAGTTGCCCCAATAATAAATTATTTCATACTTTTCAAATTTTAATTTTAATAAAGATGTTATATCTCTAGACCAAACAATCAGATTGATCCATTAGGATATCTCTCGTTTTATAATTTTATTTTAGCAAAGTGGAGGTGAACATTTGTCTACAAATTTTTTTACTGAAACGAAAATTACCTTAGCTGTGCTTCAGTTGCATCCATAACCGTAACCAGCCAATCCCAAGTTGGTTTCAGCTGCCTTTCCAAGTAGCACTGAAGGCGAATTGCTTCACGGTACGCTAATGGCAGCATACGTGGCAAAGGAAGCGTAACACGCTCGTACTCCCACAGTAAATCTGCGATTTGACGTATGACGATCCCTGCAAAAAAAAACATTATAATAACAATAAATTTGACCACTTTATTTAGATATAATCCACATATACATTTAATCATAAGTGTACTGACCAAAAGCTCTAGCGAGGAAGGAGGCGGTGGTGGAGGTGGAGTGCGGGTCGTGCGCGCCGGCGGCGGCGGCGGCGGCCGAGCGGCGCAGCGACGCGGGGTCGATGAACACCAGCGACGAGCTGCCTGTCAGCCGCACGCCACTCGTGCTGCCGCTCGCGCCGCGGCTCGGCTCGCGGGAACTGAGGAAACATTTGCTATTTGTACTGATAATAAAACACTGAGGTGAGAATAGTAGAGAATAGAAAAGTAATAATATTAGATATACATATTATATTATATACTGTGCTTTGTTTAACGTTTAACTAACCGTTTACATTATTCGTTAATTCAGCTCCCACCAGTTCTAAAACAACTTATTATGTTACTAGCAAACTTACCGAATAGCCCACTGCATGGAGTGGGGTGCCAAGTTGGGTCTTGAAGGTGGGGCTGTGCGTCTCTCCAAGGTCTCTCCTTCATGTAAAGGCGGTTCTGCCTCGCCATCCTGTTCGTCAGTCTCTCCGGCCTCAGAATCTTCATCTTCGGGCTGTGTGGAGTCACCACTCTCTTCTTCTGGATACAGCAGCAAGGATGCTATGCCTGCCGCGGTGTACACGGTAATTATAATTATAACATGGCGACCGAATTACCGGCCGGTGAGATGAAGTCTTACAAATGGAATGTATACAATCACATCTAATACAGTTAACAAAGCTTGAATTTAGTAAATTAACTTTTTACAAATCATTTAAACTACCTATTATATCAAGAAAACAACCAGGTATTGCTCTGTATCCGATACTTACGTGTAGAGACGAAAACATAAAAAAAGCGTAAATGTGATCGACTTATAAATAAAAGAAATGAGTCATTAGGTTACACACGTAATCTGTACCCAGAACAAAAACTCAAAAAAGTACGATGATACGAATATTCAGGAACATACCGGCATCGGAACCCTGCGTGGCGCCAGTCTGAACGCTACGCTGAGCGGACTCCGCATTGTCCTGATCATCAGAGTCACTCTCTGTCTCCACTTCCGCCAGCAAGTCGAGCTCGCTCTCGCTCTCCCCGCCCTCGGCGCGGTCGGTCCCATTCTCTACCACAACGTGCGGTTCTTGACCTCTGAACAAAAAACACCAGTTTGGTAAATCTTCTATAAAATAATTTATATTTCAATAAAAACAAGTTGAAATTTAATTAAACTAGAAAAACAATCACAAAATAAGGTTTATTATTTCCTTTGTTTTCGAGATATACCTGTCATTAATAGCGTCACCAATTACACCCCCCTCAGGAGGAGCTTCTGGCATTGGGACATTAGGATCCTCCGGCTCTGACGCATCATCATCTCCGCCCAATGCTTCGCCAGCAACGTCATCTGCGTATTCTGTTGCTACAGGCGTCGATGACCTGTCTGGCACCAAGGTTGAACTACCCATCGATGTACCCCCAGTAGCTGTGCCGCGGCCCCCAGCCACATTTGACTCTCTAAAATAAATGACAATGTAAGTAAGCATAAAACATTATAATAAAAAGGACAAGACACATTCAAAATCAAAGAAAAATAACCACAGAATTGAGAGAGAGAAAATATAACAGGAAATACCCTGACTACTATGTACTCTTTTAGCACAGATACAAGTGTGGTAACTTCAAACATTATATTAGAATATTATTGGTTGAAAAGAAACAATATGCGACATTTACCAATCAGCATAAATTATTATATGCTATGTCATATAACTATATGCAAAATTCCTCCCTCCTCCTCTAGCTGCCTCTTTTTTCCAACAAACTAACACATCAATACCACAATTAATTTCAAATTTCCAACCCACCTTCTTGTATGAGACGACAGCCTCGAATGTCCAGTAGATAAGGGTTCAACTCCAAAGAGATCCTCACTCCCATTTACAAGATCGACATAAGTAGTAGCAAGCGGGAAAGGTGCAGTTGGTCGAACAACGCCGAGTCGCACGGGAGCCAGCAATGCATCTGCGGCTTCCACCAGCTCCTCCACGGCAAGCGCCACTAAAGCCGCAAACACGCGACGACAGCGTACCAGAGATGCGGTTATTGAGAGGGGACTAAAATACAGAACACTTTGTTAAAACCTTTACTTTTTAAAATATAATATATAATAATTAATCAATAACATTTTATTGTATCGGTATTTGTTTAAAACGCTCTCAAAATATGTCCAAACATACCCCTTTTTCTTAGCTGCACCTGGTGCCATTTCCACACTAAAGATGACAAATATTCTTGCTACAGAACGCACAAATCTACGTGCCACCTCGCGGGCACGCTCCGAACGGCCAGGGATGGAGTCATTCTGTTGTTCTCTAATCAAGGTATGTAATAATGTATCCAGCATCTGAAATTGAGTATATTTTTTTAAACCGACGTAACTTGTAATTATTATTTTTTAAAGGTTGAAAATAGCTTACATTATTTTATAAAGCTCAGAAGAAATAATGTTTAAATGCTAAACGCCATTTGTATGTCAAGTAATCGATGTCCCATGGATAGAAAAGCAAGGTCTTAAATAAATAAGGCTAAAAGCAGCGTTTGAAGTGAATTATAGCTTTTTTTTCTTATAATTAATAATAATATACCTCATTGGTGCACTTGACGATGAGTGCGTGCGTGAACTTGTCGAGCAGCGTGGTCCCGGACTGGTTCGGGGCGGGACTGGCCGGGCGCGGCTCTTCGCACGCCGCGCCGCACATCACCGCCGCCTCTACCGCTGCCCAGTCACCTGCGAAAGATAAACCACAATTCAATACATATACATTTTATTGCACACAAATTTGATTTGCTCATTGAGGTTTTATAGTAATGGAAGGGTTATCAGGCTGCGGTATTTGATTATAGGACATTATAGATATTGTTTATTTTTATATTTATGGAATAGCAAATGAGCATGCTGGACACATGATGTTAAGTAGTCATTGTAAGCCAAAGACATCTACATCCAAACTATTCCAAATCCAAATACTTATTCTTTCCTGATCTTATACAGATAAGTTGCTACTCCAGAAGATTAAAATGCCATACGGCATAGAAGACACAGAATATAGACTTTGCACACTACCAGAGCTGTGCTGTTTCTTTGCTAAGCAACAGCGGCAAACAAAAAAGTGAGGCTTACCTAGCAAGAATAACAAAGCACGCCTAGCGAACCGCGGCGGTTCGAGATCGTGATCAGGCGCGTCAACCTCCGCGTCGGAGCCGGGCTGCTTCCTCGGGCCGCGGCCGCGTCCTCCACCCCCACGGAACTGACGCTGCTCCACTGCTTGACGACCCACTGTCTGCACCAGGAACAATAGGATTGACTCCCCTCTGCAAAACAATCAAGTTTTTACTGAAAATGAGTCTTCTATTCAGGTACTGTTTTTTCTTCGATAGATAAACAATAAAGTTTCATTGAAACAAACGTATCGAATTATGTAGGCACCTTGAGTTGAAATGTGTGGCCAGTTGTGTATCCTTCGCGAGCCGAGTGAGCAAGTCACAGCGCGCTGCCCAGTTGCCACCCACCAGCGCCTTACAACGACACTTCTCCCAGCAATCGCAATATGCAGTAGGTGACGTGCGTTTTAATTTGCAGTCGTGTCCTTTGTGGCAAACCTAAACAAAAAATAAATATAATAAAACATTATTATAGTATCTCTATTGTATGAAAAAATATACATAGTATTTAATATTATTTGGCTTTGCAGTAATATGTATATACCTTAGCACATTCGGTACAGCAGCAAAGAGATCCAGTCAGACCGCACGTCTTGCATTCGAAAATGTCCTAAATACAAAAACATTGATATAGTTTAACAATCCAAATAAATGTAATAACAGTTCAAGTAATCAGGAGCTAACAACCATTAATATGCCTTTTTTAAAATTAAAATAAAAACAAAGTCAGTAGCATCAAAATAAAGTCCACTGTAGCATTGTAGTGTCTATGGCACGCTCAAATCGCATATACAAACCTGATTGATGTGTTCCTGTCCAGTCCAGGTGAAACTACAAGTGTCATTACAACAGAGCACCAAGAGCGGTGAGTGGTCGGGATGGGCGTTGGGCGGGAAGATGGCCGCCGCGCGCTGCGTCGCGTCTGCGTCGGGACACGCGCGGATCGCGTCAAGGATCACGAGGGCGGCGCGGTATGCCCGCTCCGATACCGCCGCCATTAACGGTGTTTGGCCCATGCCATCCCTAATAAATACGAAAAAACACTTTGTGAATAAATGTGTATTTATTTCATTTCTTAGCTGGGCACAGGTCTCTCAAATATGAGAAGAGTCACTGACCAAGTGCGGGTTGGTGAACTTCACATATTTTTTAAAAACTTTATATATTGTTAACAGATACAAAGTGTATCCTATGGACAGGTTTTTCAACATAATATAACAAGACCTAAAGAACTACATAATAGTCTACTTACTTAGCAGTGAGCAGTTGCATTAAGAAAGGTTGCAATACAGTGCTTTCACACAACGCGCGCAGTGCGGATAACGCGTTGCCGCGTCTCTCTACTGGGTCAGCGCTTACTGCGCCAGTGCCACTGTTGCTGCCGCTTGACATTTTGCTATAAATAAATAAGAAAATACCAATGTCTAATGATTGGAAACTAATGACACAGAATTATTACTGAAAAGTTAAAATAAATGATCATATAGTTTCCACCAGATAAAACTAAAACAAATACATTCAACTTAAGAGTACTCGTAAAATAATGTACTATATAATTAATACGAAAATAATGTGCGATTTCAATTAGTCTTTAAAATTCATATAATCAAAAAAACTTTTTAAATGAACCTAATGTTGCGAATCCCCGATAGTTAATAAAAACTTTCATGTTCTCATGGCGACAAAATCACTTTATAGTTATTTTTATTATGTTACAATATCTAAATTGTTAATTCTAATGCTAGATGAAACAAATCATAATCTTGTTTACCCGTTATTAGTAAGTCCCATCATGCTGTCTTCATCTCCAGATGCCTCAAATGTCTCTGGCGGCCATGAAAGGGCTGGCATTGCTTCTTCAGTTCCAGCAGTATTAGCAGTTGTACCAGCAGGCGCATTTGGCATAGAGGCATTTTCTACTGTAAACCATCAAATAATTAGTAATTTAAAGATTTAAAGGAAAACTCAGTTACCAATTACTTACCAATATCAGGTTCCTTATTGGACGTAGGCGCACACATATGCACGCAAGCGTGGAGTATGTTGCGATTCCCATCGCAACGCTCTTGAAGAATCGAAAGAATTTGTTGTTCTGAAATAAAAAGTGGAGTTTCAACAACTGCGTGCTCCTTTCTGGGACATAATATGAGATATTTTTATCTAATCACACTTACTATTAGTGTCAGATTCCAGTTGATGCAGAAGTTGGCGCACTCCGTCAAGATCGCAGCGTAGCACACGTGGCATCATTAGCTGAGGTTCCGGCACCAGTATTATGAGTGCAACCTGTGTTTTAAATGTTACAATTGTCAGTATGTCATTTAGTGATACCCCATATCTGTACCACTTATTATTTTTGGTTCAATAAAGTTTGTTAAATAAAAAGAAATAAAAAACTATTTAAGTATTTTCTATGAAGGTCCACTGCAAATGATATAATTCCGTAATAACTCACCATGCCTGCAACATTTCTATGATCAGCATGTTCATTTCTTTATAATTTGTTTGAGATATAATTAAGAATATTGTCTATTTATTTACAGCAGTCATTTACTAACAGTATTTAGTTTAAACAGGTCCGGTTCCTTAATTTATGTTGCACTTGACTATTTGTATGTGACATTTATCAATGTACCTGTGACTTCAGCGCGGCGTGGTGCGAGTGCGAGTGGGAGTGCGAGGGCAGCGCGGCGCCGTGCGGGTGCAGCGGCAGTGCGTGCGCGGCGAGGGCGCGCGCCGGCGGCAGGTTGAGCGGCGGCGGCTCACGCACCATGCCCACGCAGTCGCGCGCTACCGGGTACAGCGCGCTGTTCCCGTCCAGCATCATCACCACTGCTTCGCTACCCTGATACACAATGATAAATTTTGTTTTATAATAATAATTTATTCTTGAACTCATGCTATTATTTCGCCAATAAATTGTTAGTAACATTATTTCTTACGTTTTATAGAACCCCATACGTTTACACAAAATGAATACTGTACAAAAGTTAACTCAATAAATCTAGAGGAAAGTGTTACTCTTTGTTTTGAAGAAATAAAACGTCCGAAAGTGTAATCTCGAAGACATAATTTCGTAAACTAACACCTAAGAAAGTTGTATATCACTTTCCATAAAAGGTTTTAATACACTGCCAATATACAGATAACAAATTGACACTTCTTTATACCTAGTAGATTATAAATCAAGTCAACTCACTTCAGCAGCAGTAGCCAATTGTATCGCATGTCCATTCGAATATCCCAAGAGGGCACTATTGTCCGTGGGGAAGGTGCTATCGGTAAGAGCACGTGTAGTTCCCACAGCATACACCGCGTAGGCTAGAGCGCCGCCCGGACGACGAACAACTGCATGAACACCACGGCTGTCCACCTAAATATGTGAAAAATATATGGAATATGGTATATGTTAACAAAACTAGATTTACAAATTTAGTAGGATTTTTTACAAGTTATAGATAAAAAATACTTACAGCAATGGTCATAACTTGTAGATCAGCCGGAAGCGCGATCTTTCTTGGCGAGCGTTGTAAGCAGTCAGGCCCACGGGGGCCGGCAGAACCGCCTGAGCCCCACTTTACTGCTACCAAATCATCTTTGCGAACTAGTCGGCAGTCCTGCAGCAGCGCCGTCCAATCGTCAGGTGTTGAAGGAACTATCTCCTTGCCGTCTTTGCCAACAGTCGGGAATCGTACTGCGGCGTAAGCGCCGTCAACTTTAAGTACGCGGCCGAGGGGCACGCTTTTAACATCCTCTAAGAACACGACTTCCTTTAGCGGCCACTCTTCTTCGTCGCGCTTAGATCCGTCATTAGATGAGCCTTCTTCACCTCGTACAGTGACGCGTTTCGCACGTTCTAAAAAAGTGATGATAAAAGTCAACTATACTACTTGTACAATCTATTTTATATTTTTACATAATTTATAATAAAATTGAAACCGATCGCTGTCTCTGCATGGAAGATATTTGAGAGAATTATTTTTAGATTTTAGTCTGTTTGGTGGTTTTTTGTACACTAACATCAGAAACAGTTTAACTGATTTACTTAATATTTACTGTTTGTTCATGGATTAAAAATGAGTGTCAATTTAAAAAATCCGGCCAATCATTAATTGAAATCGCGGACATCTTTATTCATTTCATAGTAAAATGAAGTCGCTTCCGCTGTCAGTTCGCTTAGATCTTTTTAACTACTCAATGGATTTTAATGCAGTTTTCAGCAATAGATAGTGATTGAAGAGGAAGGTTTATATATATGTATAATTTACTGATTTTGTGCTGTATGAAGTTTGCCGGATCAGCTAGTATTGAATAATATTAATACTTACTATGAGAAGTACTGGTGTCACTACAAGTAGACGAAGCTGGGCTGGGTGGTGGAGGCATATCCAGTCGGTCAGCCATATCCTTATTGCTGTCTTTGCCCCCATCCTTGCTATTACTATTAGATGACGAAGCTTTGACTGACGAGACAGTTAGTGGGGACTGATTCTGTGCAAATAAAGAATCGAAAATTATTTAACAAAGAAAAGCAACAAATATTTCATATTACAAAAAAATCACTGCACACATTCAAAAAATATATGTTGGAAATCACCTGCAAATCTCTCTTGTCCTTGTCTGATACAGATCTGTCTGGTTGAGGTGGAGGAAGTAATTTAAAGCGACACATGTCCGCAAGGTTCCATGCAGCATTCTGCAATATGCCCACTTTTGGCACTCCCGTGGACATATTGAAACCTAAGACAGTCAAGTTATTAAAAACTGCCAGGAAAATGTATAAAACCAAACTACTTATTTCAAAAAAAGAAACCAAGATTTACTAAGATTAATTTTCTGACCTAAAGAATATTATTAAAAAAAAGTTAGATGGAGACACATTAACAAGTTTCAAGATATCTTAACATTCAAATAAAGTAATCTGTGCAGATGCTTATTTCATTAAAGGTTTGATTGGTTATCCATAGTAGGAGTATGTGACATATTTATATTGTCATTAATCGTTAAGTCCTTATTAAGCTTGATCACAATGCATACATAGTAAATAAGCATTAAAATAGGATTTAGTACATTATTTTGTTGGTTATCCTATTTAAATAAATGATAAATGCGTAAACAGTTACCAATAGCGCCCGGCTGATACATGGGTGCGTTTTTCATGGTAACGCTCTGTCCCGCCTGCAGGTCCTGCGGCGCGGCGGACGAGTGTCCGCGTTGCTGCTTGCGCGAGCGCACGCGGTGCTTTTCCCATAGCCGCGCGCGCTGGCCCAGAGGTAGCACACCCCTACGATACATGAACGTGCACCATTAAAATGTCACAGTAACATTTTAAAAACTGTTAGTGCAAAATTGTCAGTTAGTATGAAAACTATTGAAAAATTGTCAAATTTACTTTAAAACATTTACAAATTAACACTTCATTTTCAAAAACTAGCGTGTTCTAACTCTAACCTAATCCTAACGAAACGTAATTAAAATAGGCTAGGTACTTTGGTTAACATACCACCAGTAAAGCGCCCCAGACTCCAGTCTAGCCACAGTATAAAGTGAGCAAACATGCAGTGATATAGCTTTGTCATTTCCAAATTCAGAGAAAGTCTGCAGAGGGTGCTCCAAACGTGTCGCTCCAGGTGCGTGCGCTACAAAATAAACGAAATGACAAAAACTAAAACAAATATTTCAATTCAAGTTACACTTCCATTACATAAACAAACATGTACTTTCGTGTATCATAAGAAACATAATTATATGTAAAACATTTCAGCAACAATCTCTTAGGTAATACACTACCCAATAAAAGTCCTGAGATTATGATCATCTTTACGAACTTATGACTCACCTATGGACTCATCTAGAAATGTCGCAATGCGGCCATTGTCAGTAAGTACGGACACGCGAATGCCAGCGGCGCTGATGTTGACGATGCGCTCGCCGGGGGTCAGGCCGAGCCAGTTGCCGCGAGGGTGGTAACTGCTGGAGCCCGATGACTGCGAATTCAAAAAGTATGTTAAGTGAATTTTATAAGAAATACAATGCAACCAAGTTGGATTTATTTATTAAACGAACACACCTAATTTCACAAATATATAACAATCTTTACGTTAAAACTCACGTCATTGCGTTGGTAAGGGTGGGAATCGGCCCAACGCCACTGGTGCAAGTGGCCCTGCGCGGAGATGGCTATCAGTTCACTGTAAGTAGCTGCGATGTGCGTAAAGCGGATGTTGCTGTCCCAGTATTCCAGCTCCTCGGATACCCACAGAGGAGACGCCGTCATTGCAGAATCCTTCTTCTTGTTCTCGACTGTAAATATATTTTTAGTAGAAATTTTGTTTCAATATTTTTTTTAACTTCGATATTGTTAGTACATATTTATAAGAGTATTTCCATTTCTAACGTACCTATATTTTTATGAAATCCAAAAAGTTACAAAAATAAAGAAAATGAAATTAAAGTAAGCAATCTAAACAGTTTCAATGAGGAAAACACCATTATTTTATTTCTATGATTTTTGATTTTAACAATGAACATTATAACTTCGATAATACCTCCATCCTTGTCCCATGAAGTATCACGGAGAGCAGATTCAAGCCATCTGCGGGGCCCGAAATACTGCCGCTCCCGCCAGCGACTGAACTCCGAAGTTCTATCCTGAGTCGAGCTACTGCTTTCCCGACTTGCCCCTGCCCGTCCACCGCCGCTGCCGCCGCCGCCGCCACCACCGCTACGACTACGATTCATCAAAGACAATGTTATAACACCCGGACGACAACTTATTGCTGTATGTAGCCTCATCATAATTATATTATATAGCATTTTTTGTACACATTTGCCAATGCTATTTGTGAGAAATCAACCGACTTTGAAAATAGGCTTGTTCTATTTATATTAAGTCAGAATCGAATCATTTTTTAACAAACAAAAGTAATGAATTGCAAACGCAATGTGGCTACATACAGAAAACCTAACATCAAAACTACTAAACAAAAAAAAATAAAAAACACCCAATCACAAAACAGAAACGGAAACTGCGTAAGCTTGTCAGCGTGCTAGATATTGGGTTGAGGTCTATTGTTTACAGTGGAGTGAGGAGAAGAGGCCGAGGAGCGTAGCTTGACAGGTATACCTTCGAATAGCCGCGTACCCGAAGATGTCCTCAGAAAACATGGTGTCCGCGTCGATGATGACTGGATGGTCTTGCTGTGTATGGAAGTTGCCATCCAGTAGGGAGATGAGGTCCTCGGGCACGTAACCGTCCCCGCCCTCCCCGCCTTCCGGTTCCTCGCCTTCTTCGTCATCACGCGACAGCAAGTTGTTTACAGCCAAATTCACGTCTAGATTCGTACGCTACAATAAACATAGGGAAGAAATTTCAAGAAAATATTATTCATAATTAAGGAAATTATTATTTTTTTATATGAATTTAATAAGAATTAATAATAATCTGTTTCTTTATCCACATAGTTCTACATATTTTCAGTAACTGTACTCAGTATTATTAAAAATGGTTGATATAATCTAATGAATTCTATCCCAATTTATACCTGTAGTTCCCTAATAATGAGGCTGCGGCTTTTTCCCTGAAGAACCACTTGAGCCTGCGTCACAAGATCTTCTGGCACAAAAGGTGCTGGAACTGCGGATACAACACGTCCAGAGCCTGGCGCGCCAATTATAACACCTGTCGCACGGCTTGTTGATCCTATCAGAACAAATTGCAAAAATGTATGTTCTATATCAGTTTGAAATGAGTGCCATGGTATATAATATTCACGTGTTTGTATTGTTGCTTGCTGCTATTAATTAAGCTTTGTTTTAATTCATTACTATTTTTACTGTACTTTATTACTTAAGTGCCATAGTATTGCTAAAGTGTTATCTATTATTGTTGTTTATTATCATTATTTATTTATTATGAAAATAGTATTAATAAAGTTCTTGGTGTTAGCACTTTAATTATTTAATTTTTAGAATAAAGACCACCAATCATTTTCTGTAAAAATTCTTCCTTAACATACTGTTTGTATAGCATACCTTGAGAGCTTGGTGCAGCCCGTATAGAATTTCTCATGATCCTAGCCCTTGTGCGTGGTTGCTGTCTAGATCCACAACCACCACCACTGCCTCCTTGCTTCCCCCCGCTGGCTCCACCACCACCACCGCTTCCTCCTCCACCATTCCCCCCATTTTTACTAGCATCTGCTTTGCTCAAATCTAATCGGTCTGGAATGATGGAGAAAGCTGCACGGCATATTGTGCCATCTTCCAGTAGGCATGCTATATGGGCAGGGCCAGCTGCTACTGCTCTGACTCCCCTCAGTGAGCTCAGTGCCGAAGAACCTGCCCCTGTCCCATATCTGTTCCAACGCTCAGCTACTTCTTTGAGCCTGTAACATAAATTATTCTTAAAGATCTACTTTACTTTTAATATACAAAACACTCAAAATTTATGAAGGCATTATGTAAAAAAACACTGCTATAACTGGAAAGACCTTGCCTGGGTCTATTCCAAATGGACAGGACAGACTGGACCTGAAAAAAGGCCTGGTCCAACCCAGTGCAATGAGATCACAGTGGATGTGATGTAATTTTGATTTAAAGATTGTCCTTAATCTTTAATATTAATTCATATTTGTTTAAAACTAATGTTAGTAAAGGTGCAGTTTTTACAATAAATGCAATTCAAACCACTTTTTCATGGCTACACATTTTATTTTTGTATATTCATTAGAAAACCTGTTATAAACTTGTAACTTTTAGTAATAGATATGTATAAGTTAAAAACTTTATACCTATATATACTAATGAAAGTGACAAATTGAGAGCATATTTGATAATGATGCAAGTAAATGACTTGAACATCAGAACCGACTATGTCTTGGTGAAACCTTAAAAAAAAATCTCTATTTCCATATGAACCCATAGTATGAATTTGATAGGAACCCATCATAGGTATTTAGTGACAACATCTATACAAAAATCATCCATCCAGTCTAACAAAGTCCTCCATGTATTGTTCTTAGTCAAAGTACGATATTTTAGTATAGAGCTGTAGTAAGATTAAAACCTAGGTATGTCTACAGATCAGAGGTGAGTGTACTCCATTTGTCAAGGCGTGGTCTATATTCTAGAACCTTCCATGTTTGTCACCTTATTTTCATTATGACACAGTATCAAGTGCAATCAATATTATATTCCAACAGAATTTTTTGTAATGATTAATGAATATTGGCTCTTTATTGGGATACTGATTTACAATATCATCTATTATTTTTATCTCTTTGGTTAACAAGATAAATAAAATGTATTCAAACAAACCATTATATTTTCAATAGAAATTTAATCTGACAGGCCAGTGTTATATTTAACTACCATATTAAATATATCTGTTCGATCAGAAAGCGAAGATCGCAAAATGATCGCTATTTCGCATCAACATAACTAGATTTCGCCATTTAAATGATTAAATCTTCCAGAATAGAATAGAGTACTAAAATTAGTCTATCTTTTCGATGTAGGAAATAATGGAATGAAAGCTGTATCCAGAAAGAAACGTGGGCATCTGGTATGATTTCTAAGACATCTCGCCTTGATAGGACAGAATTATTTAAAATAAATCTCTATATTCAACTAATCATCGTAATGGAGTCCAATGGAAAGTTAAATAACAGCCTTACCTATCTATCAATTGATCCTCTGTACCAGGTAAAGGATGAACCACAAAATGCATTGAAGACATTTCCGTAAGAGGTCTTGCCTTGTGTTTGCAAAATTACAAAGTACACTTTAACATTTGAGTTCACCACAAAACTGTTAGCACAAAAGAACACCACTACCAAAATCCTCTCCCAACCACCATTTTTCTCGTGGTTTCTCGTGTTATCGTTTTTCGTTCTCAATTACATGTGAGTCGGTATATGACGAAAAAAGAAAGAAAATATCAACATGGCTTCTACAGCTGAAATGTTGGCAGCCATGATATATTAGTCTATGCGTATTCCGTCTATGGTCATGAGTATTGAAATCCATTTTAACGCATTTTACACAATTTTTTACGCGATGATTATGCTGATTGAATATAGATAGACTAAAATATTTCTAATACACAAAATGAGATTTAATCTTAAAACTAAAAAAAATTAAAATTACTATGTAATGCTAAAATATTATTATTTAAATATTTATAATCTTGATACAATCTCATTACTGATTAAGCGTCCTCTTCACTGCTCGGAAAATTGAATCAAGTTGGGCATAAATACTTACTACCACAGTCTAGCGTTAGGTCTCGAACTTCTTACAAAAAGCAGCTAGACATCTGATACTAATAATAAAATTGCCTATTATGTATATTTAATAATAAAATAATTACAATTTATTGATGCTCAAATATTTGCATAGATTTGTTAAACAGATATCTATATCCTTAGGTTGTGGACTGGTACTGTAAAGTACCATGTATGATATCTGTGCAATTAAGTTAAATAAATTTATTTTAAAAAAAAACAATGTCAAAAATGGCGGCCAAGTCAAAGAAGCGGCTGTCTAAAAATGAAAATAAATTATTAAAATTGGAGAAATTAGAGTTATGTGATTTAGTTTGCTCAATTTGTCAATCTATTTTAATCGAACCTGTTACATTACCATGTTTTCATGATTTTTGTCAGCGCTGTTTTTCTGGGAGCATCGAAAATAATGCTTTGTGTTGCCCTTTATGTCGATTGAGAATTGGGTCCTGGCTTAGGAAAACATCAAAACAAAAATGTTTGGTTAACATTGAGCTTTGGAAATTTATCAAAAATAAATTTCCCCGAGAAATTGAAAAGAAGTTAAAAGGAGAAGACTTAGAGTTATCACTAGGTAAAACTTCCTTTTCAAATTCTTTATGTCCATTATTTTTGATAAACTATAATGCACATAGTTATTTTTAATTTATTTTAAACATACAGAAAGTCAAACTATCTTTTAATGAATTTAATATATTAATTTAAATGAATTTGCGTTTGTAAATCTGTATACTCATACAATGATATAAACAAATAAGTCATAGCTTGTATAGATATCAATATTAATTCCAGAAAAACCCTTGCTTCGAATAAGTTTACCTGGTGAGATACGATCAGAATATGAAGCAGAAATCAAACGATTAAGAGCTGAACGTTTGCAGCTTGAACAGAAGCATTTACAGGAAACACAGAGTTTGATTAGGTGAGATTTATTATAGTCTAAGACCTATGCCCAGCAGTGGGACAATGATAGGTTGATGATATAAAAATTATCAATATTCAAGTGTGCCTCATATAGGTAATTTCCCAATAATGTAACAGCTCTCTGTCATGACATGACACAGAGTGTTCTGATTGTTAATAGACTATTATTTTCCTGTCATTCTAGAAAACTTCAACAAGAGGAGGAGGAGGCTCATAAGCAGTATTTAGAGCGACTTAAGGAGGATGAAATGTTGGCCATAAAAATTCAAGATGAAGCTTTGAGTAATACAAAAACTACAAATGCTCCTAAGCAACCAAGTACAATAAATTCTACAATAAAACATAAATTAAAGACAACTAAAATAGATGGGTATTTGTCCAAAATTCAAACTCCCGATAATAAGTAGGTGATACCTTGATTTTCTTAAATGAAAATTATATTATTATGTTTGTTCTATTTTCGATAATTATATTCATGTTATGTTTATTTTGCATTCAGGACTCCTATTGTGATTGATGATACCACCACAAGTTCTGACAGTTCTACTAATTCCAAGATAGCTTCTATTAAGCCTAACAACTGTCATTCACCTGAAATAACTCCAAAGTATGGAAAATTGCTGAAAAACTTTTTAGATAAAAAAATTAAAATAGGCACAGGAGCTTGGAACAAAGAAAATGGAAAAATTGTTAAAAATAAGGTAACAATTACATAATTATATTATGTGTAATTTCATATACAGTTGTTTAAAATAAGTAATTAGACTGAAACTCTTGAAGCTAGACTCTCAGTAGTGAAAACAATTTCTAATACAATCATAAAGATAACTATGTATTGAAACTACATAATATATTTATTTTAAAACTATTAAACCTTTCTTTATATTTCAGTCTGAGGCCATTGCAGCTAGTTATAAGGATACAAGCACCACTGAGGATAGAAATGTAGTAAAAACTAAGAATGTAATTCAGTCACTAGTTGTATCCCTTCCATTGCCATGTTCTAGTATTCTACAACACAAAGTCAATGAACCAGATATCAGGAGTGTAGAAACTGGTAGTGTAGACTCAATGAGGCAAGAATTATGCTACTTCAAGCCAATAGAAGGGACAACACCTACCAGGTTAGTTTTATATTGCCAGTCTATACCAATGCTACTAAGTTTACCATTATCTAAACATGTTACTTTTTGTACAAATTCAGAATAATGTTCATTTTATTAGGATATTTTATTTGGCAATTTATTAAAATTACAAATATACTTAGACCTTCATTTTATATTATTTATACAGAAAACATCCTTTCAATTATTTTTAAATTTACATTCATCCACGATGATTATGAATACTTTTACTCTATAAAGTTAAAATGTTTGTTGTTGTCTTTTAGAGACTCGAAGAATTTTAGATTCAGCTCTGCAATTTATTCATAACTAGCTGTGCCACGCAGTATTACCCACGTTAAGAATAGTAGCGTAATGCTTGATAGCCTATAGCCTTCCTCATGAATGTAGTTATCAAATAGAAAAAGAATTTTTCAAAATTAGTACTGTAGTTTCAGAGCCTATTCAATACAAACAAACAAACAATCAAATCTTTCCTTTTCTTAATATTAGTATAAAAGTATAGATAACTAAATGAAGCTAACCTTACAATTCAATATTTTAGTTCACATTGTGTGAAAGTGCTCCTACCTTTTCATTCAGTTTTGGTCATGACTTGGGGAAATCTGTAACATTATGTATACAAATAGTTAATGTAATTTGTTTCTCTTTTATTTCAGTTTTAATGTTAGTAAAACCTTACCTTTGAGGGTGCCAGGGGTAAGAGTAGATAAAGAGAAAAAAAGCCCAGAAAAAGAAGCACCACCAAGTCGAGCTCAGTATATAGAAGGTCTATGTCAACTCCGCAATATGTCACTTTCCCAGAAATTGCCATCTGCATTTGTTATAGCTCTGAGCATATTAAGAGCAAATAAGGTAATTTGTTGAAAATTTCAAATAAGTAGGTAATTTAAAATGATATGTATTTAATATCATTAAAAACTTAAAAAATGTATTAATATTGCAGGATACTTCAGGAAAATGTGTTACTAGATCACAAATTAAAAAACCTAGTACTACTACTACTGCAATTAACCCATCCTTAGGAAAGAAAAACGGTAGCAATAGAAATAAACATGCTATCAGAGTTAATGGCAATATTTCAGTAAATACCAAAACGACATTGCGGCGTACCAGATCAATGTGTAGCATATCTAAAGAGGAAAATGAGGTAACACCGAAGAAAAAAATTAATAATCGTAAAGTTTCCTCTGAACGAAAGCCATATTTAAGAAGTGATTCCAAAAAGCTCAATGCCAAAAAGGAGACTTGTGGTTCGCCTATATTAGAAGAATCATTAAACAATAATAAGGTTAATTTAGCTGTAAAAAACCTGTCTAGTCCACTGGAAAATTGTGATGTTAAGAATATACTGCGTGAACAACTTAGAATTGAGAAGATGATTGAACAAGAGAAAAGTGATTTCCAATTAGCGCAAGAGATGGAAGCGGAGTGGAATGGACGTAGGCAGTTGCGGAGGACAGCCACCAAGCGGCAAGTCACACTCAATTACGCGCTTCGACCCGCGAAAAAAGTCAAAGTTTAGTAATGCTCTCTTTCAAGTCGATTTTACTAACAAAACTATACTGACTGATATAAATAATTTAAATTACTCGGAAGTCAATAGCTGTGTTACATATAGACACATAGTTCTTTAATATAAAGGGAATATTGAGAAAATGCATAGGTAATAATAAAAGGGCTCATTGAGCCTAAAAAACGTTCTAAATGCGTTAGGATTAAATCTTAATAATTAAAAATTCATGAGGCAATTTCTTTCATTAAAGAAAGGGGTGTACATAAAAATTGTGTTGGTGTATTAGGGGACGCTGGAAGAGATTTTACGATATGGAACTTTAAAATAAATGTGATTTTGTTTGTTGTGAGCAGTTTTTTTCACTCAATGAGCTTTTTAGTTGCCTTACTGTAACTTTAGAACATTATCTTTTTGAGCAACCAATAATATGTGTATTTAAGAAAAATCTTCCAAGCATCAATTATGTAGGTACTTCAAAGTCTTCTCAATTAACTTACTTTCAATCATATTTGATATTTTGACCTCAACAAATAATTTCCTCAAAGAAAACTTAACTCACCGATTACATTTAAGATTAGCAGTAATATTCAATATTATCAGTTCTACTATAGAGGAACTTATAAACTTCTATATTTAGCTTAAATACAGTACCTACTCATTATGAACAGTATTGTAGAATATTATGATCGATACATAATTAACTTTCAATAATAATCCAGTCATATCCATTGTCCATACTTTAAAAAAAATAAAGAAAAATAGTAATTTACTATATTATATGGATAGGATAGATAGATATAAATTAATCTCTCGGCCGCTAATTGTATATAGTGGATAATATTATATTATAATAATATATTATGGTATAATATTTAATAGCATTTATAGTCACGAGCAGTATTCGTTATTTCAGTATGTGTCATTACTATGTTTGGTTTCATTTATGTACGAATTAAAACGACTTTGTATGTTGCGCAAGTAAGACTGCGGTTCAGAGTCGTGGTATGGTATAAAAATATCCAAAAAACCAAAATAATTAACACATTAATTGCGAGTGCCGTAATGCGACATCTTAGCCTCAGTCTAATGTTAGGCCTGATAACCAACAAAGCGAAAATAGGATTAAAAATAAATATTGATTTCCAAACTGACAAAGCACGCAGCTCGGGACTTAAATTCAGAAATATATTTTAATTCCAATATACATCTAATAGGCTGACAGTACAATTTAAATGTGATGAACTGTTTTTTAATATGCTTCAAATTAGTGGTAAATCTACCCAATAAAATAGTAACACGAGAGGATTTATTGCATAATTTATTTTGAAATTCACCGTTATGAAAAAATAGATTCTTAAGAATCAGTTGCATTGTTGGCATAAGGGACGTTTATTTATTTTTGGAAATTTGTTCACAATGATAAATTCTTCTTAAATGTAAAATTGAAAAATTGCGTAATTGCAATTTTCTGTTTTAAGGGACTGTCACTCGACTTTCGTAGGTACTTGTCCTAAAAATGGAACCTTCGATATCTTCAACCCAAGCAATGTTATCGCAGTTTGCAAGTGGTAGCTTCGTTAATCATTAAAATTTGTCATTAGTTTGTTGACCACAATTATAGCCCGCTGTAGTGGCAAATATTTTGAAGTAGGTATATTGGAGTTGGAGACATCGAGGTTGCCGCATAGCTTGTTTCGACGTACCTACACTATGACGTGACGACACGAGCAGCGTTCATACTTGTAATTATTTGAATGTTAGAATTGTTAATGATACTCTAATGAATGTTATATGTATTTTATTTCTTTAATTATATATGGTTCAATTGTCTTATAACAAGAAAATTACATAAATTACATTAATTAAATTCTCCTTTTTGAACGATTGAAAAATGACGTGAAACTGAGTAGCGAATGTTTTCTTTAGCTCATTTTTACTGCAATACGCGTTTTTGACGAGCTGTACGCGATATACCTACGTATTTAAACATTATAAGATGAACATAACACTTAACCTAGCTAAGTACTTGTCACTATGCTTTATGTAAACCAATGGAAAGTTATATACATTGATGCTGTAACTTACCAACTACTATACTATCCTACTGTTAATAAATTCGAGATTGTACCTATTTAGAAGGTTGCACTCAGCTCTATGTAGGAATAGAAATATTAAGTTACGAATTCCCATCTATACTAAAAGTATATTGTAACATATTTGTTTGTTATCCATTTAACCATCTCCATTCAATGCCCTTATAACAGCCGTACCCAATATTGAATCTATCTGCAATTAGGTATAATTTAAGGGAAAAAACTACTATTTGTCCTTTACTTTACTGTATTAGTAAAGAACGTATTAACTCTTGTATCAAATCGGAGATAGATTGGATATCGGGTAAGCATAATTAAACCACCACTATTGACTAAACCCCCATAGTAAAGGATATACATGAAATTTTTATATTAGTATGTGCAAATAATACTAACAATGCCAATGGAAATGTTTTGAATTTCAAGAATATTATAATTTGTACCTATAGAACGAAAGTAACACAATGTGAATTGTAAGTTAAACTGATTGAAGATTATTTTTGTACCTTGCTTGCTGTGATATGCCATAAGTGTTAAATTATTCGTAAATACTTTTTAACTGTTCTCCTAATAATTGTACAATTTTATTTGGCACTTGTGGCAAAATTAAAATTTTGTTGTGATTTCTTTCTATAATAAATAAAACATTTGTGTGTAAATATATAGTTTATTCAGGTTGTGTCATTATTATTTTAGAGTTAAATTTATCTTTTCAATTTATCACTGCTACCAAGTCTTCACCTTCAGTCCTGTGAACAGAACAGTACATAATTTACCTTATAAATATAATATTATAAACATTTTTTAAATAGATGAATGATTTTCAAATGTAATAAGTAAATATATAACACTTCACATTCACAAATCACACTTAGATTTCCTGTATCGTGGGAAACTTGGCACATAAAAAGATAATTAAATAAACACTCATACCAGGAACAGAAATCTAAATTCCTCAAATGACAAGCCGGCATGGTAACCATTACAGCATGTGCATTTTGAGCAAAACATGGTTACAAACCACTTCTGAAAGAACAAATCCGTTTTTAGATACAAAATTAAATAAAAACACTGGAGACAACAAAGACTACATACATTTTAAATGCTGCTTATAAGAAAATTCAATAAATATGTTAAAATTAATAATTCACGTAATATGAACATACCTGACACGTCATAGGTAGATAGAAACTATCATCAATATAATGTTGACGAAGTGTATATTAGATTGTAAAGATTTAGCTCCATGAGTCTTACCAAATTCAATGTAGTCAGCACCTTTCAATCTATTGTTTTCCACAACGGTTTCCTGTTGAACAAAAAATATTAAGAAAATTATTATGTGCATGTGTAAACAGCCATAATTATAGGCTTTTTCATGAACTGTCTTAGGAATATGTATCATAGTAATAGGTATGTTTTACATTAATTGAACAATTTGATAACTTGCTTCAGTAGATCAAAATGTAAACATTCAAGTTTTATAAAATAGGTTTATTTTATTATTTTACCTGCATTTCCATATGCTGAACAGTGTCTTCAAATCTTTAGTTTCCTGTAATTATATTTTCATATTAATATAATATTTTGATTTCTAATTTAACAAAAAATTGTACAAAACATTAACCATGTAACAACAAAAATGTAAGATTTGAACCATATATTCAATAAAACCACACACTAAATTGCACCATTAAACATCTGCAGACCATACCATTACACCATAACACACTCACCACATTGTTGAAGCTTCTCAGATGGAACCTGGGCATACTCTCGAAGGGATGATGTAGCAGTCACATCTTGCATGACTCACATACAGACACCAAGGCATCTGATCTTTTTTCTCACTCTGCATAGCATTTTGATGCTTCATACTCCATCAAAAATACACATTCATACCCAATTCTCTGATTTTTGAATTGAGAATAAATCAAACTAAAGGGCACATAGCTTTCAAAGGATTATTCTGTTTAATTTGAAGAATAAAGAACTTATTGAAAATTGAATTAAATTCTTACTAATTTTGCACTCTTACAAAAGCACAATCAAAACTGTTTAATGTTCAAATTAAATTCACCCGTATCTTATACTAACCAGAGCCATTCTTCAATTAGACAAAAAGTTGCAACCAAACTCATCTAAATTGAAACATCCATCTCAGAATACATACATTTTATTTACCTTAAAAATAACTCTCATCGCACATCACATTAAAACACACAGCATTTGTCAGTTTACATCTATCTGCAGTAATATTAATATGAATGGTGACACAAATATTGATAATGTTATTACTACCAATAGTTAAATCTGTAAAAAGAACTAGAAGAATTTAGTTAAGTAAGCCTATAGTACACTTCTCCACACAAATGTCTCTGGTATGATGAACAAGCCTCACCTCAAGTCTGGGATTTATTATTCCATCCACTGCCAGACCCAGAGGGGCCACCACCTCCCCAGTTTCCTTGGCCACCTGACCAATTGCCTTGGTTCCAGTTTCCTCCCTTACCATTCCAAATTGGGTTTCCTCCCTGGTTCCATCCAGGAGGATGCCCATTTTGTCCCCAATTAGGGTTGCCATTCCAGTTTTTACCTGGATTCCCTTGGGGAGGACCACCTTGCCAGTTGTTAGGACCAGAGTTGCCCGGACCACCCAGAAACCCACCCCAACCTGCTTGATTAAGTGCAGCAGCAACAAGACTTATAGGCAAATTAAAGTTAGGTGGTGGTCCTCCATTGGGATTAATGCCAAGGTTCTGCATATTGAGAGAGTCTATGTTGCTGTTGCCTCCAGTGTTGTTGGATCCACTGGAAGGGCGTGATCGGGTCCCTTCCCAGTTGTTAGAACTAAAAGACTCATCTTTCCAGTTTTGATTAGATTTGCCTTTTATTTTGGGTGCTGCACTGGAAACTGATACAGATGCTCCTTTAATAACATGATCCTCTCCACACAAGCTTTGAGCAACTTCTGGATCTAAAAAGGTAACAAATCCAAATGCTCTGAATGGACGGGGCACAAAGACATCTGTCACTTCCCCAAACTTTGAAAAATATTCCCTCAGATCATCTGCTGTCATGTCTTCAGTGCATCGTCCAACAAATACTTTACATGGCATTTGTGGAACCACACCCTCCTTGGAGTTAGGAATGCGAACATCTACCCAGCGCCCATCAATGTTGTGCCTCTGAGCAAGGGCTCTCATCTGCGAAGCGTAAGTAGCGAACCGTATGAACCCGAAACCTTTAAAGGCTCCATTCTTATCCCTTTTAAGCTGGACCATGACGACTTCACCAAATTGTTCAAAATACTGTTTTATTGATTCTTCAGTAGTTTTCCACGGCAGACCGAGACATATCAAGTCGGAACATGTAAGCTTCTTCTCCAAACGCTTAGTTTTAGCAGCTGAATTCTCTGGTGAAACATCTTCCATTTTCCGTTTGTTTTCCTTTGGAAACACACATATATATAAATGTTTACCCCATCCGGTTTCATTGGGAGGGTGAAGCTTTCCATCGCTTAAACGAATTCCTCGAATGGATTTGCTTTCGGGGTGACGATATTTTAGACCACATGCTCCAGGAAATTGAGCTACTAATGTCGACAACAGCAAAGTTCCGTCCAGTTCAAAAGGTAATTCCACAGCATTACTCTCATCTTCATCTTCACTAACCCTTATATATTCAAACACATCGTGATAGCCATCACTCTTCGAATTCATTTCGATATGAAACAATAGCACTTGACTTTGAAAACACTTCTAAATTATAAATCTTTTGCTAATTGGATCTGACAAGATGAAATAGAACGAAAACGATAACAATCGAGAACAAGATGGTGGCGGGCTGGGCGAAATCGCGAATAGTCCACAGAGTACATTGTATATATGAAAGAATAAAGAATAGTCTATGCACAGACTAAGAAGAGATACTAACTTATAGTCTATGAGGCGAACGAAACGAAACCATAGACCGTCCGTAGATCGGGACACAGATTAAGAAGAAATACTTTGTAGGAAAGTAGCGACTAACGGAACAATTTGTAACTTTATAGTTGTAGAACTTTCAGAACTTGTATTGTAGATTTATAAATCTAAGGATGGATTAACGTCGCTCGCTATGTTGCTATCGCTAGATTTGCTAGTCATTTCAATTTACCGCAGCCGCGTATGAAGGGCATCAAATAGAAGTAGCAAAGTGTGGCCTAAGGTTAACAGTAGCGCTATTACGAATAATAGTTACGTACCTACATAATGTCACTTTATCCATACGATTTTTAGTTCCCGATACACCCTTTAAAGAGAGCTGTTCAAAATCCCATACAAAATTTACTGTTACTACTCTATGACGGATTTGTAAAATGTTCGTGATAGGGCTACATACTGAAATATTGAATTAAATTTGCACAGTATGTCGACGTAGACAGCCAATAAGTAATTTTCGGTCCAAGATGTCCTTCAACCGTTTCGATGGAACCTGTAATTAGCAAATAATTAGGTACCTTAACGTAGGGCCGAATGGACATAAATAAATGCTTTAAGAAATTGACGGTACCTAGTTCCCATTTTAACATGGCACCATTTTTTCTTCTTTGTTCCATACTTGTTATATTACGTAAGGCTAAGGTTCTATAGATTACTTAAATATTCTAATTTCTGGCACAAGATTAACAACACCCCGAATTCAAGATATCAGGAAAGGGCCTTATCACACTAGCGGTTTGCGAGCGTTTTCAAAGGGGTACGAGGGCGCGCGCATTGGATACGCATGTTATGTTCAGCTTTTAGATCGCAGACACGCAACTGCGCGCAACGAGCTTGCCGCGAATAGCACCAGACGTCATTTACGTACTTTGTGTTAGTCAATAATACACAATACACAAAATATTTCACACGACTAAAAAAAGCTCTAAAAAGCCCCCGGCGTAAAAAAACGTCTGAGTGTAATCTACGTCGAGAGCTTGCTGCACAAAAGCATAGAGGTAACGTACCTAGCGAAATCGCTGCGCATGTGCGGCTTGTTCGCAGTTCGCTGCTCCCCGTTCAGCTTAAAAAACGCTGGCCTGCAGACAGCTAGTGTTTAAAGACCCTAACGTTAGGTACCGGACTCCGGACTCATCCCGTCACTTGTTCACCTTGAATCTTGACTTTTAACATTTTGCTATATTTAGGCATCGAACTTCTATAAATTATGCATGGAATAGATTGGTATTTTTCGATTGCAAATATCTATACCAGATACCTACCTAGGTATTTGCAATAATATCCCGCGGCGTCTGTTGTCTTTTTATTGTCTATTTGTCTCTCTGTCTGGACGCGCTTTTTTCTAAAAACTACTGAAAATATTTCGTACGTTTTTTACAAATAAATGGAAGGATGGTTCATGAGGAAGGATTTTCATTTACAATTTATTACGATTTGGTATTAATTGGCAGAATTATTTTATATAATATTATATACAACATTTCAAAGTTACCAAATTTGGTTTCCTTTGGATTCCTCGTTAGTTTAACATATTAAATACTTAAACATCTCTTCAAACCTTAATGATGGTCCTCGTGCGCTCGAAAAGGATTTGAATAGTGAAAAATTATTAGAAATGTAATTAAAGACCTGCACAAAACTAACCCAACCTAACGTGTAAGACTTTAATAAATACTAAATAGTATAAAATTCTTAGGTACCTACATAAAACAATGTCTGTTTAGCAATAATAAAATTGAACTCGCATAGGTATTCTTCGTGTGTTTAGTAGAACGGGCTCCAAAATGTCACGTTGAACTTTCGATCTCGAATAAAATTTAAGATTGAAACCCACGACCGCCTGAACCAGTCTGGTAGCTTGTCTTGTCAAACAACTTGCGAATTACCTCACAACGTTGGTATTGAGTGGTAAATAGGCAAATAATGTTATGTACCAACTAATCGATTGGTTAGGCTAGGTATCTAGCTTGACGTTGCTTACATACAGTTTTCTAAACATTTTAGTACCCACTCGAATTTCAAAAAAACCGTTTAACCCAGAGATTTTAGACATATGTTTGTTTACATAATTTAATTTAATATAAGTAAGATGTAGGTATGTAGTTTGGTTACCAAATTATTTATTTAACCCTTACCCTTCCCTTCTATAAAAAGATTCTATACATAATAATATCGTCTACCATAAAGTTTGACGATAGAAGAAATATAGGCTATAGGCGCTATAGGCCTTAAGTACGGGCTATATAAGGCCGGCTTTTTGTATTAAATTTTGTTTGTACATTTATTTTTGATTTAATTGTTTACTGTTTTTACGTTGCTATTTGGGTACAAATAAAGAGCATGCTTGTAGGTCACAGATAAATATTATTGATGCGGCCAAATCAAATTAATCTAACCAATACGGAAAATAAACGAAATATATTCGCCCGTCTCAACAGAAGGTCAATCAAAGACCAGTTTTATATAATTTTATTATGAACAAAGAAATAGTGCAACGGGTAGGTCCCCTTCACTGGTGCGGGCGGTAGACTTGCCTTGCGCAGGCGCAACGACAACAGGAAGCGGTTCCAAGGCGATCGCGGTACAAGCTACACTACGTGGCCATTTGCATTCCCATATAAAAGTACGCTTACTATCAGAGTGAAATGTGGTCGAGGTCATATAGCAGTAAATAGCCAAAGCCTATTTTTAATTTGTATGTAGGTATGGTTATCATCAACAATATAAAATAATAAATAGGTTGTCTGGCTACCTTTTTGACAATTTTGTTAATTAGAGGTACCTTACTGTGCTGTGCCACCTGAGAGTAGGAATATATTTACCTAAAAGTAGGTACATACATACCTAAGTAAGAGTAGATACCTACCCATAGAATCATAACGCACTTATTCTATGACCTACCCTATCCAATAAGTCATCGGCATCGTCCATCTCTAACGTCCAAAAAAACGCTGTCAACAAATCCATTCCGAAATCAGGAAAAAACAAAGTAAGTATTCGGGTCCCCCGTTACAGGGACACTATTTTAGTTACCCAGGTATATAATTAATTTTTATATAGGTATACACAGCGGCTAAAAATAAAAAAGCAATAGGAGGGTAATGGGTTTTTCATATTATATTGAACTCAACTTATTTCAGACGCACTCTGAATTATTATTCTGGTAGCATCACACCGTACAGCGGAGTTAGGTACTTCGTTCTCTTACCGTCGACAACGAAGCGACGTGGCCTTATCTTAGGGCGTTTTATAAAATAATAATATTACTATTTATGGCAAATTTAATAAACTATTTATACGTATTGGCGAGACAGGAACCTTATTATATTTATGTATGATAATAATATTATGTTAAAAATATATTTACCATGAAATATCTTTTTACCAATAAAGTACCTTATCTACAACAAGAATAGGCCCTAATCTAATTGATTACTGGCTACCTTCCTACGATTATGCTTGAAGTGTTATTCAGATTGCGGAATTCTAATATTTTTTTCTTATCAAAACCAAACTGTCTAGAAAGATAATCTGCATCAAATTTACTTATTCCATTACTTGTCATATTAACCTGTTACGATTTGTATTTACAAAAGGTGAAAAATCAGATAGGTAAATTAGAATAGACATCATATAAATAGACTAATCTATTAACTATGAAAAGATGAAAAGGTTGTGTAAAAGTAGGTAAATGTTGGAAGAGCAAAAACTCAAACCTCCTTATAATGCTGGTTGCATATACGACGTGTCATAATCTTGTGACACT
>DWAV01000092.1:0-29593 GCA_018231305.1 Noctuana lactifera
TATTCAACAATTGTCTGTACTGATATAGCCTTTTTATAACTGGATGATTTTGAATATTTATTCTTTGACTTTTTAATAACAAATAAAAACTAATGTTAGTGCAGTAATTTAAAATTAGTTCATAGTTGGTTTTTACAAATTTTGAAGCTGGACACTGAGGTAATTTTCCACCTTTTACAAGGTCTAAAACTGGTTGTAAATCTGCCTTGGCTACTGTTAGCTTTGTTTTAAAATCTTCTACAAGACCTGAAAACTCTGGACTCTCCTTTTCTAGTATCTGTAGCTTTTGCCTTTTAGATAACTGACTTAAATCACTTTTAATCACAGTTTCTTGTGTGGCATCAGCTATCTGGGCATTAAAAAAGTCCAAAGAAAAATCCTCTTCTCCTAGTTGTTCTATTAATCTTTTCTGGATATTTTTGGCTTCTTCTTCTTCCATTAATGCATCTTCTTCATCACCTTGAAAACCTCCATAATCCTCATCAACGTAATCAGTGGAGTAGTAAGATTTTTTCTTTTTACCCCAAGCTTTAGAATCTGGGAGATCTTCATCTGATTTTTCCTGTCCTTCAACATCACTATCTGCCATATCAACATCTTTATCGGATTCATCATTTGAGTCAGAAAAGCCATAAACTTCATCTTCACTTGCTGAATCATGTTTTCTCTTTCGTAATTTAGTCAGGATCTGTTTTTCCTTATCAGAGTATTCATCTTCAGAGTCTGAAGGCTCATAATTCCCTTGCATGTCATGTTTCCTATTTATTCTGAAAAAAATAATTGATTACATTACAATTTATATATGAAAAATGCAATAAATATGGTAAGGTAAATTCCACCTGCCAATCTGAATCATGAAATAGTTTTAAAACATGGGCCAGATTAATGGAAATCTAAATATAAACAAGGAGGCATTGTCATAAGCATGTTCTTTGTATTTCCTCTATGGTTTTTATGGGTGCTATATATTATGTGAATCTTGTATGGTTACCACAGGCACTGCTGTCCATAGGTTACAATGATCACTAAACAGGTGCACACTTGTTTGCTAATATAAGATTTAAAATAAGATAACAATAAAGTTATTAGTTTAATTGACATTTAGATGGACTACAGCAAGAAGATTTATTATTTCAAATTCAAGGGTTCCTTCGAGATTTAAAAATTCAATAAACATGGTTAAAATTAAAGACATAATAATATAACAAAAAGATAGAACTAGAATGAACTATACATTAAACAGTAATGCATAAGTTAAATCATTCAAAATTCCAGATGGGCAAGACCCACGTGTAGTTTTAACAATAAAATTTGTTAGCTTTTCATCATAATACAAATACCAAATTGTAAAAACTACACTTAGTAAATTAGAGTACAAACCTTATTCTGTCTGCCATTGCGTACTTAATCCAATCCAATTACTAAAAGCAAATGGTATATGATTTATGCATTGCTCCCACTCGAGGTTATATTTTACTTCATAGACTAATACTATTACTACGATGGATGCACTAGATGTCTATCACCAGATGCACTACAACAGCTCTTTCACGAATAAAATTTCAAATTGATGATTCTAATTTTAAGACTAAACATCAAAGAAATTAAAACAACTACATAAATTTAATTTTCTTTTCCGTAAGTAGGTAAGGTACCAAACCAATGGTACCATAAAATAAAATCTGTAATAGTCTGTCTAAGTGTCTATATACAGAATGAATATAGCACAGATCACTCACATACTACTTATAGAAAGTTTTAGTCAAGTCACACTTAGCTTAGCCTACGTTCGCACGAGTTTTTTTGACGTTTAACGCGTTATATTTTTAACGTTTCTAATGACTTCTCTCGGACGGATGTATTGTATGACTATCTATGATTAGAACGATGTTAGCTATACCTAATGGTATGGTAATACACTATCACACTATGCATATGACTGTGGGTTGTGTTGTGAAATGGAATCTCTTCTCAGTCTGTGGTTGTGGGTAAAAAGCGTCAAAATACAAAATAGTTAAAACAATCAGCTGTTTTTATTAATGATTTTGTAAACATTTTTGGTGTTAAATTCTTATTACCATTTATATGTTATGTTACTTAAGGTAGATTTAAATAAACAAGTTATATATAATTTAACGTATGGCTTATAATTACTAATTCAGAGTTAACTGATGGAAAATGGGCCCTGTAAATTCTATATCTTTCTTACTTTTTGTGAGTGCCGTCTTAAATCTTAATAACGTCAATATTATTATCAGAGCCGATTCTTTACAAGCTAAGAAAGTTAATGAATGTCAGCGCTGTAAAATTCTAACTAAATCAGTCAAGTACTGGCTGGCCGAAACTTCACGTGGATACCATGTAGGAGGAGATACTGCCTGGCAGGAGGCTAAGTTAAAATCTTACGCACGGAGCGAAATGCGCTTAGTCGAGATACAAGAAGGTTTATGCACAGAGCTAGACTTAGAACATCAGGATGATTGCTATGCAATGACAGAAGAAACCGACCAGTTGCTAGATAAGTGGTGGTTTCACGAAAATTATAAATCACTCGATTTGTTTACATGGCTTTGCATTGATACTCTTTTATACTGTTGCCCAAAAAATCACTATGGACCATCATGTGATGCTTGTCCTATGGATGTAGATCAAAAGATATGTAATGATAATGGAAAGTGTAATGGTGAAGGTACAAGGAGAGGAAATGGGACATGTATCTGTAAACAGGGATATTCAGGAAAACGTTGTGAGGAATGTGCCGAAAATTTCTATAACAGTAATTTAGATAAGTGTAGTGCTTGTCATGCATCTTGTCATGGATGTAATGGAGATGGTCCGGATGCTTGCCATGTTTGTAAGCCGGGATGGCAGCTAGAATCTGGTGTATGTATAGACATTGATGAATGTGCAGATGGTTCTGTATGCGGGGCACATCAATTCTGTAGTAACAATGATGGAGGATACCTATGTAAGGATTGTGATAAGACATGCCACACTTGTGCTGGAAGCGGCCCCAGAAACTGTTCAACATGTGTATCTAAGCTTGTTATGTTAAGTGGAATGTGTATTGAGGATCAGCTACTAACTAATGTGATGCAGAGAGCAGCAACATATATTTTAATGATGTTGTTAACTATATTTCTATTCCAAAGATCAAAAGATACAGCTTATATGATGTGCACATTTAGTACTTTAACTATCTATTATTTTGAAAAGTCATCTCAAATAGGTCTTTTAGATATAATCCACCATATTTTTATGTAAAATATCTGCTATTTTAAATGTGTATCTTAAGTAAAACATTTTTTAAAGGTGTATTAAAAATACTTTTTATTGTGAAAGGTACATCATAACTACAATTTAGTATCATCATTTATATACAAAATTAAATACAATGCTGAAAAAAATAACCAATTATATAAACTAACCAAATTGTGAAAATAAACATAATTCTTCCTATAAAGTATTAGTTTAAACATTAAACATGTTCTAGTGAGAGACCTATATTTATAATAAAATAAAACTATGAAAATTAAAGGTAACATAGTATTGGGGCCTTTAGCAGTAAATGTAACAGAAATGCAAAAGTAAAATAGATTTATACTCAAAGATGAACTAATTAATAACTTTTTAATTTTATTATGCCAATAAAGACAATATGCAATAATTTTTGTATTTTGCATTGTTTTATTTAAAAAAATATATATGCTATTGACAGATTAAAATACAGTGGGGTTGCTGAAATATTACATAAGTTACTATAACATGTATGTATAGTACATATTTTTATTTTAACTTAGACCACTACTACTTGTGGTATCAGATTTGTGGAATACTTTTCCATACATGAAATGTAAAGTAGTAAAAAGTTTAGTATAGTTAAGTCTGAAGGTGACATTTATAGTAGATTTCGTTTGTGACTGAAATGACTTTTATTTTCTCTCTCATGGCATCACGCTATTTGAGCATCGCCAACGACAAAACGGAGGAAACGGGGCAGAAAGGAACAAGGACGAATAATTGAATTGAGACTTTCTAGTACCCTCACTATAAAGTCTGGATAGAGAAAAATTACTGTTAGTTAAATATTTTGAAATTAATTTTATGTTATCTGTGTGAACAGTTGTAGTCATTGTTTTAAATTTGCTTTATACTTCAATAAATGTATTTTTACATTGTATATACATATATATATCTATATTGTTTTAAAAGCTGCTACATACATTAAGTATAATGCAATAATCAAAATGGCCTATATTAGTTGTTAAATATTCAAGAGAAGCGCTACCATTAAAAAAGTTACCACTGAAAAGAACTAGTTTTGGACTAGACTAAATGAGCACCCCCACTGTAGTTAATTAAAAATTATTGCTTATTTAAAAATCTTTATCTTATACGTTTATAACACAACACAAATCTTAATAAGTAATATTGTAGATGATTTCACCCAATATTTTTTTTGTGTAAAAGCAGTCTTATTCACCAATGTTAGAATTTATAAATTGGCATTTGTTAGTTTGGCTCTTCATGGGCAGAAAATATTTTTCCAACAAGCAACATCGAAAATTTGTGATCACTTCCTCTAGTAACAATCTTTAGAATTTAAAAATGATATATTCTTGTTACATTTTCAAGACATAAAACAGTTTTGTTTCCAATGAAGATTTGTAAAATAATTTTATGACAGTTATGTAATATTAAAAAGAGTAACTCTGTGTATCCAAAATATTGAATAAGCTAGCTAGAATCAGAAGTGAAAGTCTCTACACAAGACTCACATTTAATAATGTAATAATAAAAAAGTGGTCTATTGAGAATTGTGTTTTTTATGTATGGTTTAATCTGCTTACTAAGGATAAATATTAATATATTACTCAACAAAATAAATCATTCTAAAAAGTGTTAATGGTTCTTAACAAAATCAACACAATTCATAAAATGAAACATAACTTTGTTCTTAATTTTCATTTTTGGTAATTTGTTATTATTAAGTACTAATATAACATGAGTTAAAACTACTTGTAAAACAAGACTTCCTAAAGATACATTTGCAACTGTCGTACCAAGTAAATCTGACAATTATTTCATGTGAAAAATACTAATAGTACTAGAGGCGCTATGATTAAATAAATTCTAAAAAATATGCACGACTAGCACTCAAAATGCTGCAATATAAAAAAAAGCGACATAAATCTGAAACAAGATTTGACGCATAATATACAAAATCGGTAATTTATTTATATAGTACAGTTTCTCCAATAACACATTGAAGTTCGACATTATTATCAGTATCACACCTCATACCAGACAATGGAATACAAAGTTCTACTTTTCACACAGATATTAACTCAGTCTGCTAACAGTCACGCTTATTATATTTTATTACAATCATTACTTTCGGTCCCATATAAAATACTATTGGAATACTTTCATTTCTCTCTTCTCAAATCTACACTGATAACATAGCAAATATAATTAACTGTATTCTTTGATATTTATATACGACATTACAGTATTGTAATGGAAGCTTAGAATAGCTCACGTACAACTTTAGCTCATTCATAACAACATTAATAATTAAAAATGTGCCATGTATAATTTTCCTCTGTTGGAGTAAAGTGAAACAAAAACAAATAAATATGTGTGGGAACAATAAACAAAATCTTCTATCAGGCACTTTTAATATAACTTTGCATAATTCGAAAAGTTTATTTTTACACTTCTATAAATGTACCTGCACTATTTGGTACGAAGACAATGGATTTTTCCAATATTATAATAAATGAAATATACCTCTGTAAAATACATTGTTGTTACAAACAATAATAGAGTTGTTAAGTCTGATTAATCCTATACAGTATAAATGATATTTTCCTATTCAATATTTTTCATTCAGTCCATCTGTCTTGCGTTAATGGAATGTTTGATTTTTTTAGTATTCATTGTAAACATTGCAGAATTTTTTAATTTCATAGGTAAAAGACCACAATTCTCGTACAAAAACTATCGTAAAAAGCGTCAAAAAGTTTATACTTCTATGATATCTAACATATTATATCGCTGCAATACTAGTCAGTTCCGCGCCCGAGAAGCTTTGCCTAAATACAACAGCTAATAAACATTTTGAAGTGAACAAAATGTATAGAGTTTAGATCTTAAGTATGTATGCAAAAACATATATGAACGCTTATTATTATAAAATCTCAACAAGAATGTAAGGAGATATTTAAAGATAAAATAGACAGCTTATTAAAGTGGACGATTGAAAACAGCATTTTATAATATTGTTTTAATAGACTACATAGGTGGTGTAAATCCTTAGCAAATTAATTTTTACTTTGCATTATAAAACAAATACGTGCTTAGCTACACATCTTTAGTTTCTATATTAAAATATCTATTGCAGCAGTGTACAATAAGCTCCAAAACCACAACTAACATTGTTTATATAATCATGTGCTATCTACTTTCTAGTCTTTATAAACAACAGCTGAAAATATCATAAAAATCATTGATTGTGACAAATACAGTTTGTTGCAGAGATAACAGATCTGGGCCCCTATATTAATGTGTTAGTTAACTTATCGCATTGCTCACCTAACATGGTCATAATTTGACATCTAATTCCTCAACTTTATTTGAATAAAAAAACATTTTGGGTTAGGCAATACTTTAAAGCTATAAAACATGGCAGTAAAGTGTTATTTTAAAGTCATAATGTTATAACATATTTATGATTACATGTTATGGAGTCTATACGATCATTCATTCATTGATGTAAATGGTATCAAAACAAAAAAATCTAATTATTTTGTTGTAAATTATTCGCTATTAGTTTTACTATGATAACGCTCACAAAATATTTCTCAGTTGTAGGCATATTTCTCAGTAAGCGATTGAAAATTTTAATGGGAAATCTAAAACAGTAAACTGACTGAGTAACTGTATGATATACAATTCAGTATATTTTATAATGACCGATTCATAGTATACATACTCTCTAAAAGTTACGTTCTCGAATCAGTAATCGATTTATACAGCTATATGCGAATGGACCATAAGGTTATTTTAATTATTACCAATGGGTGAAACAATATGTATAATTATGTATAACCTATTATGTGATTTTATAGGTCTCACTCTGCACCTCAGGTATGAAGCTAGAAGTACATCTGTGGGCTTGCTTGCCAGGTTTATTCATACAGCTCTACACAACTACTCTAAAAGGGCACAATAACATACAAGTGGGCCATAGATATAGTGATATAGAGGCAATGGTTGAGGTGATAATAAACTTTAACAGTGGCTAGGTGGCTCTTTTTCTGTTATCTGATACCTTATTTTGATGGTTGATTTTTAAGGTTATTAAGAGCGTGCTCGTAAAATCACGCTTGTGTGCATAAAATTTATCGCTAATATTATTATAGTAAAACTAAATACCTAAATTTGCATTGTAAATTTTTGTTTTTTTCGGCATAATCGACTAAATATTAAAAATCTGTCAGTATAATATAATGGGACATGTAGTTTTTCCAGTTGTTTTTGTTAAGCAGTACAGATAAATCTTAATGTATTAAATAATGAATTTATTTATTTATTTATGGTCTTGGTATTTGTGATTTGTCCTTATTACTTACTTGCATGTAAAACATATTATAGCTGCGTATTCCAGAAAAGTAAACAGCAATATCTGTTTAAAATTGTCTTTGATTTAGTGATGTATTAGTATGAATATTATTTTTCAATGCGATTTTTAAAGAGTAGATTAGATCTAAATATTTTTACGATCAGTAATTATTCAAATCATATTCAATAACTTTTAAAGCTAATATTGTTTTATACTGTTGATCAAATTAAAATTGAAATATAAATAAAAACATTCAACAATTATTAAAATGAACTATAGATAATTCAATTTGGCTGATAATATATTAATGTATCGATAACAGGGACTCATGGTTTTGTCATGGCACTGTTTTTTCATAGCCAATGATACAAAAATGATAATGATATCAGTCGTTTAACGTGTGATTAAATTTTAGAATCATCTCAGTTTTTCGCTTATGTTTCAGTTCCAGTAATTTAATATGTAGTTCATGGCGTAAGAAAATAAATGTGATGTTATGTTTATATTTTTAGTGTATTTCAAATTAATGACTGAAAAACAGAATTCAAGCTGCACAGATTAAAAGAATGACTTACAATGGTCAAAAGCTTGTGCGGGCTGTGGTGAGAAACGATCTTCACAAGGGTGTGGTTAGGTGGGATGTGGTCAGAGCGGGCGGTGGTGCGAGGCGAGCTGCGCGGCGAGCTGGCGCTGCTGCAGCAGGCAGTAGAGGATGCCGGCCTGCGCCATGGCGTCCACGGTGCCGGCCGCCAGCTGGTCGGCGCGCTGCTTGCCGCCCGCCGCCGCCGCCGGCCGCAGCAGCGTCGGCCCGAACACCGTCGCCAGGTTGTGCAGCGACATCTTGTTTTCGCTCTCGTGCTGGTTCACCCTGCACACGCACACGTTCACTCACTTTACTCGACGATACGCAAATGCACTATACTCATCTTAACACTAATAAATTAATCCAAGCGAGGATTACTTTTACATAGCAAACACTACCAATATACTATACTCAAGAACAGTTTGTTATTCAAACACAAAAAAGCGCATGACGGAATAACTAATTCTAATAATACTTGGTTAAACAGTGAAATTAATATTTGAGTAAGCCGATTTTAATCGTCGTTAAATAATCGGTTAATCAAGCAAATACTAACGTGCGTGCGTTGGAATGCCTTTGATTAGTACTCTCTAAGATAATAAAAATTGAAAACATACTTGACAAAATGATTCAAAAGGAAGTCTATACAATTCTTGTTGAGATCAGGCAGCTGCGCGTAGCATTTGAGAAGCGCATGGCGCCGCGTGTGTGCCGGACCCGAGTCCACCGATGTGCCAACGCCCTGTACAATGTAATATGTATTACATACTTATAACTGTTTTCCTTTGTGGAATATAGTTTTAAAGCATAGACGTACACAAAATATAACAGAAGTACATAAAATTGTTTCACAAAAGAAATATTGCGCAGTTGTACCTCGACAGTCACGCTTAGTATAATACTACTCATTAGAATTTATTCTTATAAATAGTCTCGATAGAAAATCGTTCACATATACCTGCGTCGAGCCCCATGCTTTCAGTAATTCAGGATATAGTGCATCAGTAAATAATGCTTCCGGTAATTCTCGTAAATATAATTTGAGAACTCCGGTAACAGAGTGAATGTCTACTTCCTTCAACAATTGCTCAGCTTCATATGGATCTGAAAGTAATCATAGAAAACAAGCTTACAACAGCTAGTATGAAGATTTATAATACAATTTGTTTTTCTATCTCTCCTGTGCGCGTTCCTTTAAATCTTTTGCAAAATACTGAAGCGCATTGCATTCACTGCTGCTAACGTTATAACTATATTTAACAAATAAAAGTTCGTTTATAAGGTCAAAATTAAATAAAAATAAATATATGATACAGTTATTGCCAACAATGCAATGGGCTTCTAGAGGCAGACGGATGGAATAATGAATGGTTTATTGTGCATGTAGTTAGTAAGTGCACTCACTGGTTTCGAAGCTTTTCTTAAGGCGGTTGAGGTCGGAAGCAGAACCTGATACTCGGTAAACGCCCACCTCGTGGATGCCGCGCCGCTCTACTTCACGCACGCACGCGCTGATTATAAACGGTATGTTGCGTTTTTCTCGTCTGCAAAATAGATATTTCCTTTATTGAAACAGGAGAAAACATAATCTACCTTTTAGTAACAACTTTCCTGTAACGGGTCTGCTGGAAAAAATCTTACGGATATAAGTAGTACTTTTGTGTTGCCCTCTTTGTCTGAAAGCTGTCTGTCTTATGTTAAGTATGTGTGTGTTTATACTATTTAGTTTCATGTAGTGGCTTTTTTATATTTTTATTTTACTTTACTTGATCTATCCGGTCTGCGTACTTTTTTATAGAGTAGATAAGTTCCTTTTTGTAGTACTATTTTAAATACCGTTCTCTGTGTCACGTGTCGGTGTAAGGATAGAGCAGCGAGGTGGGGTGAATGTGAAAGCAATGCAACAAACTTGGCGACGTGCGCAATCTTGGCGCCGAAGAGGGCGCCGGGCTTGGCCTGTGGCACGCGGCGCGCCGAGCGCTCGGGCGGCAGCACGCGCAGGTGCAGCGGCAGCGACCCGCCGCCCACGCACACCGTGCGCGACACGCCGCCCGCACTGCTCGACACCCACTCCTTGGACAGCTGCAATGTACCACTAGCCTATACCATCACAACTCAACACGCATCACGGCAACATCTAGGTACGTCAAGTTCTTTGTTCATTTATATTTATAATGATTTGATAATATTTTTATATTAATGGAAAATTGCAAAGAACTTATTAAGACATTTTAATTTAAAAAAATAACAAAAAGTTTCATAAAATACTATCCTAAGATCCTAAAATACTATGCCTACTCTAACAGTCTAAAACCCTAGGACGTTTTTCCTAAACAATAATTCGGTACAAACCCCAAATTGATTACCGAACACAAATGTTTACTCACCTTCAACGTGCATTTACCGCGCAACACAGGTCGGGCGGCATCCTCGTAGAGTAAAAGGCGTAAGTTCTGTGAACCCTCCAGATCGAGCGTGAAACTTTCATTCCAACGTGGCTGCGCGCTGCGGCATACTAACTTCGATTTTGCCTTGCGGAAATAGTGCCCGTACGAATCCACCTCCACGACTATGTAATAATCTATAAGAGAAACATTCTGTATTTATTAATACATACAAGCGCTCATCCATGGGTCAAAATTCATTTTCGACCGTTATTTATAAGAACTGTGTTTTACTAACTTATAAACACATATACTTATCTATTAAAATAATAGAAAGATAAATAACAATTATTGGTATTTCCCCTATTTGTTTAAGTCAATCTACAATTTAGGAATGTGTACACGGATTATGTAATAGTTTAGTAAGAGATGTGAGAGATACCGGCGGCGGTGTCGAGCGGCGCGGTCATGCCGCCGATGTGCAGGTGCAGGTCGCCCAGCAGCAGCGAGTCGTCGCGGCCGGAGCGCAGCAGGTACGAGCCCATGTCCGTGTGCAGGTAGCTGCGGCACGCCGTCACCCACGCCTGCAGCTCCAGCATCGTTACCGCACTCGTGCCCGCCGGCGGCGTTGATGACGCCTGCCAACACACACACACACACACACAAAATATACTCTATGTTTATAAGTTAACTTTCATCATAAACTAGTGACTAGCCCCACTTGGCACAGGGGCTATTTACTGTTGTTTATAAACAATGTTCAATTGATTTAAGGTACATCGCTTTAAATAAATACATAACTTTTAAAAACGCTTCCCACTCAAAGCCTCGCACTAGGATTTAGGGTCGTGGTTGCTATCAACACATACTACACAATTTAGGTTCCTCTCCTAGTGAAAAAAGAGAACGAAAAGTAAAGTAATGCAATATGAGTTCTCAAATCTATCGGTAGTATTCAATAATTTCATGATTTTGATACGTCGCAGGTATCGAGTGTAGTGTGTACCTGCAGGGCGTGTATGGAGTCGACCCACTGCGTGCGCTCGTACTCGGAGCTGAGGAAGAAGACGTGGCTGCGCTGCAGCGGCGCGCCGGCGGCCGGCCGCGCACCCAGCCGGAACACAAGGTTGGGCGATGCCAGCACCAGCTGCCCTTCCAGCTCCGCCAGCTTTTTGCGCTGTTTCTCCAGCCCGCCGCGGCTGCCCAGACGGATTTTCTGTAAGATAAAATAAATTTATTAAAAAAAATATAGCAATGCGGAATATAAAATTTATTTTAAACTTTTAAATAATAATAATAAAACTTTTAAATCGTATACTTCATTATTAAAGACTGATTGCACACAATATTACTGTCAGTAGTAATCTTAAGAATTTGTTTTAATATCTACTTACTTTCCTTTTTTTATTAAGACTTTCATTAAATTACTGGAACTAAATCTTACCTTATCATCTTGGGCGGCTCTCTCCTCAGCCAATATGAGATCCCGTACAGTGCAGGCCTGTGACTTGAGTGCAACAATATTAGCAGGAGAGGTTTCTCGTTCCGAGCCTGTGTCATCTTCCACCACAACGATGTCCGGTAGTGGAATGAACCACTTCGGCTCAAACGTAAACTTATCTCGGCCTGATGCCTGAAAATGATAAGCTTTTCCTATAGCAAGGCGATTTTGAGAATGAATGAACAATATATTTTTTTTTAACACTTCACACTAGGATTCCCTGTGACGTGGATGCCACATGCAGAGACAAACACAAAGACAGTTATACACACAGACTGGAAACATCTAAATTCTAAATTCATCATTTACACTTCTACCCCTTTGGGAATTGAACCATGCAAGCATGTTCACTACACCATCGGTCATTTGTAGTAGATAAAAATTTGTTTCTAATATTTTCTTTCTCCGGAAAACAATAGTTAAATGGGCGCTTACAGTCAATAAACCGTTTACATTTTGTTTCAACATTCATTAAATTTATGTAAATAGTAAAATAAAGTCTTCAATCTTGAGTTTATAGAGAAAATATACTCTAGACTCAGTCCATGCAATATGTATGTCGCAGCCAAGTGATAACTAATAAAAATTTAAATAGCCTTTCAGTTGCTAGGCTATTTAAGGTTATGCTACCATAGCAGTTAAACAGCATAGCATGCTGTTTAATTGAACAACGGTCTCAATCAGTTGGCTGCGACATATATATTAAAGAAGTTATGTATTTTATAACTTACATTATTTTTATCAGATACCTTGTATTTTGCACACGCAATAACATCGTTGAATAAAAATAGATGCCTTAGTTTTCTATGTCCATCTGATAACTCCACTATAAATGAGTTTTTAACAAGTCTTCTTTGGGCACGGTCAGCATTCTGTGAAGGTAAGAGATTAAAATTGAAATATTTCTAAATTTAAAAAGGAATTTTATTTTCGTTTCTGTGAAGGAGAATATCATGACATAATATTAATATTTATTATACTCACTGGAAACATGGATTTAGTCTGAATAATATTAAATTCATCTAGAAAATGTTGAGTCATATTTAAAGCTTCAGTTAGCATTGTGTGGTCCGGGTGACTTGCAGGAGTGTATTTGATAAGATCCTGTAAAGAAATACTAATAAACTTTATGTCTAATTGCGAAAAGCTTCATTAAAGTAATGCCTCCATTAGTCTTTTACAATGTTTATCTTATGTCTATTGGTAAACAATGACGCAAGGAAATTGAATGTCATTAACATTAAAAACTTTAATGAAAAAAACGGAAACGAAAAAGTGAAATGGCGGTGTCTTGTATCCGGAGGCCAAGACACACTATGGGTCACTGAGAGAACTTTAAAATATATCGTTGCAACTGGATGTTATGGTGAGAAAGCGACTGACGTGCAAGACGAGCGCATTCTTCTGCACCCTGGCGACGGGCTTGTGCAGCAGGTCGTCGAGCGACATGGGCTGGCCGCGGCACGCGATCTGGCGCGTGAGGTCGGCGAAGCGCTGCGACGAGCCGCAGCGGCGCCGCACCGCGTCCGTCGCGCGCCCGTAGTTGTGCAGGAACGCGCCGTATACGTTTATGTTCTCCGCCTGGAACAACAACCCCACTCTACGCCTTTAAAAAGTGCGAGGCATACATCGGTCGTATAACTCGCATCTTGCATATCGTTGGTGTTTTGTAGGAAGATCGAATTATAATTTTTTTTATGAATTCATTTTGAAACATATTTAATAGGCACGTTATGTTATGAACAATTAATTTATATAACTCACATAATAAAAAACATTACAGGTGATGGCGGAGTTCGAACCCGGACCCACCAGAACGGTTCCTACCATTGCGTGCAATTTTATAGGAGGTTTCGTATCCCTATTGTATGCTACTAAATTGAGAAATTCAAAATAATTCTATTTAGTATTCTTTCTTTATACTATGTAGAATATAAAGTAATTCCCTTACCATTTTTTTAAAATGTATTCCAACTGAGAGAGGCTCTTCCCAGCTCGCGACGGCTGCTTTTAACCCTTCAAGAAAGTTTTTATGCAGTTCATGTAACTCCGAAATCTTATAGAAAATTGTTCCAAATTCCTCTTCTGTTATAACTGGTTGTGAAGTCGAGAGTGTTGCTTTTATTGCGTTCATATACTAAAAAAGACAAGTTAATTAAACAACTATTGTATTATTTAAATGTAATAAATAAAATCTTAATTTTGAACATTTTACCTTTTCCATAACATACAGACATTCCACATATACAGTTTCACTCTCTATGATACTTGTGACTATACAGCGGTGCATTGTGAGACGCTCAGCCTCTGCATTATTGCTGTTTGTGGACTCCTGAAATATGTTTAATAAAGCTTAAAAAATATTAACCAATTTTGTTCTTATATAAAAGAAAAAACTTGTGCTAATTTACATTTGCACGCTTGCACCACATGAGGTTGCATAACAATGGCTATTAAGCTTTTGTTTTCGGCGACAAAATCAAACATGTGGTCTATAAAAGGATCAAATATTAACCGACACAGAATTCTATAACAGTTCAGTAGTTACCGTAACCATGATAACAGCTTTTATTTTATTTAGTGCCTCCTTATTTCACAGAGGTCAATGCAACGACATAAGCAGTAAGTTTTTTAAATTACAAATATTTACACGAAAGTAAAACTTACAAAATATATTAATGTTAATACATTGATGTTGTACAGGTATTGCAATTGACCGCTTAGAGCTTTCGCCGTTTTATAATGCCATAATATTTAGCGACATAGCCGAAATTATAAATGAGATGGATATGGTATGTATGTATTTATATATAATTATATATCCATAGAAGTCAGCGTTTTTTGCGTATATGCAATGAGCATAAGTGACAATAATTTTAAATTACTAATTATGACAGAGTTAAATACATAATATATAATTTTAAATCTGTTTACCACGACAAGCCTAATAAATGTAAATATAACTGTAGTAATATTGAGACAATATTTCAGAACTTCAAACCAGACATGCAAGCAAACAGTGCAAGTGAAAGCGATGATGATGAAGTACAAAATTTATTATTAGAATATCAACACTATTTAGATAAAGCTCAAAGGCAACGAGCGAATTATTTGGAAAAATCTAAGGGAAAAAATAAAGTACCTCTTCTACGACATGAGAAGTGTTCTAAACTAAATGTACCTAAGATACACTCTTTTGACACAATCCGAAATTATATGGTCGATAACATTCAACCGCAACAAAAAATGTTCTATAATAATCCTTACGATTTGTTTATACCAATGAGTTTGGCACCGGAACAATCATTACCGACATTTAATAAAATAATTTGGAATGAACATAAAATGCGCGATTTTTCAGTACCTAAACTAAAATCAGACAATGGCGTTCTGTCATCTTGTTATTGTGAAGATAACAAATTTCCTTGCAAATGCAAATGCAAGCAATGTTTAATACCTTTAGAAAGACCGCACACCACTTTTTTTGAACCTAGTAAAATGCTTAAGGAGAATAAACCGTTAATTAGTAATTCCTACAAAAATATTGGATATTCAAACGAATATAATATGGATGATTCAACAAATCATAATTTAAACGTACGAATCAAAGTTGACATTCAAATGCCGAAAATTGATAACGCGTTGAATATGCATAAAAATCTACACGCTTATAAAAATGCACAGCTCGAGGACGTCAATGTAACAGAAGCTAATACATCTACAAATTTATCATTTCCATCTTTGAATTTTCCTATTCCTTTGAACATTTTTACTGCTGGTTTATCAAAACTATATCAATATGGTTATTCACCAATTCACAAGATATCGTTACATAAAAAAAAGAAAGCACATTGGGGTAATCCATCTAAAAAGTCCCGTAGCAAATTTTTATCTTCCCGCCACACTAAAGGCAATTCCTACGAAGCTACCACGAAATCGGAGGAATATGAAAAACATGATCAAATATTTAACAAAACACCTCAATGGAATCAACTTAAAATAACATCTAATTTAACAGAACCATTAGGAGCAAACTCCACAACCAACATAATTTCAGATGTACGAAAACAAAATAACACTTTTGCTAATATACCAATATTTATAAACATATCTAGTGACGAAAGTTCAATAGAAACTGAAACTACATCGAAAGGAAATATAAATAATACAACATGGGGTGCAAATAAAACAACTGAGGCACCACAAATAATGCGCATCAAACGTGAAAATACGTCAAAACACAAAATTGTTGAAAATAATAGTGATCCCTCCTCTAATGTCTACTCATTAACAGTAAAAGGTTTGAATACCTCCAACCATAATAGCTATAGTGCTAAAAAAATAGAAAACAATGATCAGCAAGGACTAATGGACATTGAATTACTATATTGGCCTAAAAAAGATGAAAAAAAATTGAAAAATGTAGTATGGGCAGCAAAAAACTTGCAATTAAGGCATGACATTTTAAATGTATCCGACACAACATTTGTTACAGAAAAAATGTTTAATAAAATGAATTGGGATAATATGGATACAGTAGCGTCAACGTTTGCTACCGTTGTTGGTAAATACGCTAATGGTATTATAACGTTTTGCTCGAATACATTGTGCCGATCTTTAAAATGTGCTGACAAAAATTGTCTTCATAGAAGTTGCACCCCAGAAGAACGCTTTAGACAGATAGGACACTGCCAGGAAGTTTCAAATGATACTGGTATGCAATTATTACTTAACAATTCATTTATTCAATCTTAAGTGATTATATTTATGATTCATCTTGTATTTATTTTTAATATGTTATAATAATTCCTTTTATTTACAGAACCCATATTTTCAAAGGACGTAAGTGCAATTACATCTCCAAACGTCGCTTATGAGTTTATTGATGCTTTGCAAAAAAATATGATGGGACAAATATTTGGAAAAGCAACCATTTGCTTAAACGTGAAATGTATTACATTTGAAGCAGTGAACAAATATTTTTCAAAACACAAATGTTTGAAAAAAGAACTCAATTCCAGCGGCCATTGTAAAACCGTGAAAAACGTTAAAAATATTTAGAGATTATGTAAGGTTTATTTAGAAAATAAGCACAAAGACCGCAACACATCTATAAACTTCAACTGTTTGTAGTTAAAACTCTGATAAGAAACGTTTACTCAGTTGTACTAACAATGGTAGGAACACATATCAGTGCATATTTCAAATTAAAAAACTTACAATAATATTAATAGTGTTTCAGTTGTCCATACTTTTAAACAGTATTTATGTACTGGTAAGTTAATTTTCATTATAGATAATTTAATCAGTAACTTTCAATCTTCTAATAAAATATAAACCATACTAATCGAATTAACTGAAGAATTGTATAATAATTAAAACCGATAACGAAGTTTGAATACATTGTAAATAAAAATAAATTAATGTAGTATTTGATCGAAACACAAAATAAATCAATAGCTATTCCTAGTCTTACCAATAAGTTTAAATGTCTGTTTATAGAAAAGTAAGGAGATCTATTTAAGTCCATGGAAAGTTATCAAAAAAGTTCAACCGAAAATAATAAAGTTCACAACCGACGGGGAGTACACAGAAGAAAATATTCCGCTCAAAAATGTTATCAGTTGGCAAAAAATAATGGACAATTTCAGTAGAAAGTATAAAGCCAACTATTTGTTTCGTACAGATGATACCTCAGTATGGAATTCAACCTATGTAATGGATGAAATCAGGAGCCATCTGAATGATATGTATGCGGCACTTTTTCAACCACCGAAAAAGCTTAAAATACTGACCGAATGCCGAAAGAATCGATCCTTATGTAGGTTTTTAGCATGCCCTAATATAAGAGATCACTGCGTACTGTGTGAAGTCAACATGAAAGAGCAATACAAAAACTCCACATCGTGTGAAAAATTTTCTACAAAATTTCTAATGCCACTAAAAAGCCTTCGAAAATTTTCTCTTACTCAGGGACGACACATAAAAAATAAATCCATAAAACACTAACTTATTTATTCTTTGTACATAAGCTGTGGATCGTTCGGGATAATCAAAAAGTTTCTTATGTTCCTTCGTAGGAGTAAAACATTAGGCAAACAGTCCCAAAAGGCCTTATCTTATAACAGATAGGGACATACCTAGTCAAGGCTTATAAAAAGCGGAGATGGGACTGTCTAAACATTTACCTTCGTGAATCAGACGCAAAAGTACCTGTTACGATGTTCGTTCTTAAGTATTTTGTAACTTTTCTTATTTTATGCACAGTGCACAGAACATTAAGCAAGCCAGTGGAATGTAAGTATTAATGTAATATTTATAGGTTTACATTAATTTTGTGTTTAAATGAACTAACATCGCTTACAGATTACTATTATAGCGAGGGCCGCGGGATTGGCTCAACGATTTGGGGTTGGTTATCATATCCATTTACTTGGTGGAGTTCCAACGACGATATACTGCCTGAGTCAGACCAGCTTGTTAGATCAACGCACAAACCATTTGAAACTATAGAGATTGGAAAGCATAACGTTACAATTTGGTGCAATGACCAAACTTGTACTACTATGAAGTGTGACAAGTTCGGCTGTGTGAATATTTCTTGTAATATTTACGATACGGATTTGAATGGAGAATGTAGAGAGTATAATACCATAATGAAACCAGAAGATCCTACATCACACAAACCCTTAGAGACAGTGGCGCAACCCGTGGGAGATAAGGAGATTAGGACAACGATAAAGCCATCAGAATCAACCATCGCTGCCCCACTGTCTGCTACCGAAACGATACCGATTCAAGTTGTTGATGAACGCCCACTGGAACTAGAGGCAGTACTATCGTCAACCGTAACTGAAGCTGCTGGTCAACCCACTATACAGAAAACTATATAACCTCATAACAAAAATGTTATAAGCCCCATATAATTATAATAAAGTAAGCAGAAACATTTCACAATGTATTATGTGTTGGATTAAATGTGTCGATTAGATTACAATTCATAAAATTACCGAAAATGATTTTTATGCGTAACAAGAGGGCAATTTAACAAAATATTACTTTCTTTTCAGATACAACAGAACCTAGACAAATTACGGAAACATCTACCTTTTGGCCACTTGGAATCGATCAAATTCTAATAAGCTACGTTCGATCAAAATTAATTAATCAAGCAACTGTTTTAGCCAACAGTTTCATTTTAAAATTGGATATCGACTCTTTTTGTACTGAAGGCGTGTGTTACTATTCAATATGCGAACATGAAAACTGTAAAATTAAGTATTGTAAGTATAATTTATTTACAAGTGAAAGAAAATGTTCTCATAAAGGACCGGTGGGATTACTTAAGCCGAATTTAAATGAGTATAGTATCATACGCAGTAACGAGAGAATTAATAATTATAATACTGACAAAAACGTTAAGCTCATTAATAGAATAATAAATAAGTGATTTATAATCATATTGGACTTTTATTTTCATTACCAACCAAATCAACAAATTAACTTTGGGTGTGCCTCAATATTTAACAATGGATACATAATAAACTATTAAGTTTATATTTAAACTTAATAGAATAAATATAAACTTTAAGGATAAATATAAACTTAATAGTTTACAACACTTTTATTTAAATGTTTCATTACATATTTCATGTGTTAATTTAAAATATTTATTTATTCAATTACCACCAAAATTTCAACGAATGTCAGTTACTATCCTACATAATATATAAAAACAAATTGTAAAAGTAGTATATTTTGAGGTTTATTATTAAACGTAGGTGTTTTAGGTTCTAAAAAATTTACCTTTTCCAAATATACAAATGCTTTTTTTGTATAAATGTGCACTCGTGAACTAAACCATAAATGGATTCTTAGAAAACCTATTTGGCATATTTCTTTTGATAACGTTGAAGAATATACCTACTCAGAAAAATGTCAAACTCATACAAAACCATGTGGTTATCTTTAGGTGAGATACGGGAGTGAGCTGGCGCGGTTAAGTAATCTTCAACTCAATTAACATAAATATGCGATAAGCGCCCATTGTTCTCGTAAGCATGTCACATACGACATTGCAATTATTCCATCTTTTAACTTTTTAACTGAACAGTAAAACAGACTGACCAGGCTTAAACAAAACGAATAAATCTTACGATACAAATATAGTGTGCTAATTTTAACGTGAATAACCAGAAGATTACAAAACTTGGACAGCAGTAATACAAAAATTAATTAATTAATAATATAATATTATATACATTAATCATATAAGTATTAGTGGACCTAGAAATATAATTTGGGATAAGAATTCGAGATAAACTCAAGAATAATTTTAAAACTCTTTTATTTTCTTGAAATACGTGGGCGTGTATGTTACTTTACTCTATAAATTCTATAATATATTTTACTACTTTTATTTACCACCCCATTACGTTACGATCGATACTACAAAACAGTAATAATTCATCATCAAATTTTCTACATGTTTACCAGCATTTAATTAGCGAAACGACAAACGGTTTATTCTAAGAATATGGTAACAGAAATAATTTATTTCGCTTCGCTTCTGAAGCCAACGAGGCGAACGGTGAAAAATGTTGATACAGCATCGAACGACGAACCGTTAGTCAAATGTTTTTGTAATGCTTGCGTGTGGATGCAATTTATTCAAGCACGACGAAATTATGCCTCTTCCGGTCCGGCGATGAGCTAGACTTTTTATTAATAGCACAGGTCACCATACTCATTATGCCGAAGTGGAATTGTGTTGTAGCAATAATTGTTACTTCCTATTAAATACTCCTCAAGTATCAATTAAAAAACGTGACTTACAAATCATGTGATATAAAAAAATTTATATATGACATTAAAATATTTAGTTCAGTAACTTTTTAATTTCCAAAATTACAGAACTGTTAGAAAGGCACATTGAAAGCATTTTAGTGTTTACATGTATGTAGGTAGTGTTTACAGTGATGGTTTAAGATAATTATGTATTTTGACATTGTTAGTCCACCCTGTACCAACCCGCATTTGACAAGCGAGACGGCCTAATAATATAATACCCATCATAGTGAAATGTAACAATAATAATAATTTTATAAAAACTTTGTATTCATACAAATAAATGATTTTAATTTTGATGTCAGGGAATATTCTGAATATTGTAAGGAGTAGTAACGCATCTATAAGACTAGACAGACTACACTACTATCCGAGGGTCAATATGGATGTTAATGGGTTGCAGCAACCACCTAATCCCAAGTGACCTATGGTAGTTTGATACTTATTTCGTAAAAAAATTCTAACCTGATGCTGCAGTTTTCTGAGTACCGGTGGCGTTGCGCCGGGTTCCGTGTCAGAGGAAATAGTTCGCAGTAGAAGCGGGGTATCACTTGAATCCGCCAGCTCCGAGCTCGTCTCGCTTGCCTCCGTACCTTCTCCTCCTTGCCTGTTCAAACGGTTTATACTTAGTACCTTTTCATTCACAATAAGTATCAATAAACCAAAATCTCGAAACTAAAATAATTATTCAGAAAAGCTTAAAGCCGTCGAAGCAGCCAACCAGAGAGTGAGGTAACCTACATCCTACATCTATCCTACACTAAATTAAATTTGATATTACATATTGGTGCTTAAATGAAGACCTGTACAACTGAGTATATAATGTGTGGTCCCTTATTTTAAAAACCATGCTGAAATGCCTACAACAACTTTACGTTTTGGATAAAATTAAAATGCGATCTAGAGTAATTAATTACTCATTGAACATAAAGTGGATCTTCCTGTCCCAAAACAACGTGCAATTTAAGGCAATAAAATGCTTTATTTTAGGGCAAAAATGTTAATCCTCATGAATTGGTGGTTAGCTTGAGTCACAATACAGTTACTCAAAATATCATCCATGTGCCTATTATAAAATAATTATTTTAAGCAAAAATATATATCCATCTGAATGCGCTAATCTCAAAAACTAGTGGATAGATCTGATGTTCTATATGTAGGATATTTTTATCGGTAAATTAAGACTTGCCTTTAAAGTTAGTACAGTCATCACCTAAAACATTGTAAATATAAAGTTAGTGTAGAATGGTACATACTGTATAAAGTAGTGTATGTTGACATAGTTGGGTGCGGTGGGTGCGGTGGGCACTGGCGGCGAGTCGGGCGCAGCGGGCGCGGAGGGCGCGCAGCTCGACAGCGGCAGCGTGCTCGATCCACTCGACGCGTCCTCCGCGCTTGATCCAGCACCACCTACAACATACAAATACCATTAACATTCGAGCGTATCATCAGGATAATTCTGGGTTAATATCTAGTGGAGCCGCAGTTTCAATGGTTAATTTAGATTTCTATTCATGGCCTGGATGTTTGTGCAATCGTCTTGCTGAGTATCCATGCCAGCCATGACAGTACATAGTGCAGGCATTTAATGAAATTTTGTACAGTTATAGCTTTGTAACAAAGCTAAGCTACTACTTTTTAATAAATACTTAAATGATTTAATCATACACTGATTTAATCACTTAAGCCGCAAGTGTAAATAAAAAAAATTAATAAATATTCAAATTAGCTTGCATAGTATTATATTATTATAATTAAAGACCTAAATGCATACTATTAAATGATTTACAACCAGATGATATTTACCTGCTTGAATATAGACATATTCGCCATCATTGATATCCACAGGCACTTGGTCATAGTAAGGTTCGTCTTCGCTGGTTGTCACCACAGCAGGTATACTCTCTAGTGATATAGGTGCTGACTTGTCATCTGTACCCTCTACCAAGTCTGGAGTTGTGGATGTAGCTTCCTCATCGATAGAGCGAGGGGTTGCCGCGCCACCCGAACGCTTACGTTCAGAAGATAAAGAATTTATTGATTCATAACTTTTAACCTATAATAAAACATAGTGACATTAGTTAAACAATATATATTAATTTAAATAACAATACATTAAGTGGCATTTAAGTGTATTATGTAAATGATTTAGAACGTTACATACCCTTTCACTAATAGAAGGCGTAGACGCTCGACTAGCAATTGATTCTCGCGAGTCAGCGCTGCGAATTTTTCTACCCAAAGATGAGGGTGGACTGTCTTCAGGAAAACCTGATTCCGGTAAGGAAGCCCCGCGTTTGTTGAACACTTTTGGTGGTGGTCTGGTAATAAATTTCAATATGTTTTACATTATGTTAAATAAAAAAAAATTTAAGATAAATATTTAAATAATTTGTGAAAATACTTTTCTTAACATTAATATAATAATAATACTGGAAACTTAAAAACTATTAATGTGCAAAGAAGAGATAAATTTAAACTTACTTTGGTGGCACTTTTTTCTTGGCAGCTGTGTTAGGGTCTATGGAACTACTTTCAGATGACTGTGGAGACTCTTCAGATTTTTTTGAAGCATTCTCAGCTAACTTCAGACCATTAACTTCGATGACAGTTACAAAATCACCAGTTTGTGACATTGGACGGTTTTTAGCTTGATTTGGACTTGTTTCTACACCTACTGTTCGAACAAATATTAAATCATCATTCAACAATAATTCATGACTTAAAACCATTGTTGTTTATTATAATAGAAAAAATAAATAAAAAGGTACCATTACTATCTGCATCAATATCAGTTCTCTGGACAACCTCGCTGTTACATCGCCTTCGAGCTGCCTCCACAGCCAAATTGGATGATAACTCATTAATGCATTGGTTTATGGAACTCCTCTCTGCAAGAAGTGATGACTTGTTCCTAAGATGCACCTCCTCACACTCAGCATCGTTGGACTCATCACTCTTGTTACTATTAAGGCTTAACTCGCTTTTCTTTGACAGAGAATCAACACTGGAATCCTAAAAAAATTACTTTAGGATTGGGTATTATGGTCATCATAATTTATGTAATAAGTATAAAGTAAGGGTCTATAACATAAAACAATAATATAATTAGTTAAGCTGTATTCAATAAACAACATACACACTTCATGTGAAAATTTAATTATTATTCATCAATAACAATCACACCATTCATAAGAGGAGTCTAAAGTTTTACAATGAATGGTATAAGGAAAATTATGTAGGTATACTGCAAAACTATTTGTATTTAGGTATTGTAAGTCATTGCTGTTTTGTAATACATAGATAAGGTCTGTCATCAAAAACCTACAATAACAGGATTTTGCTACTGGCCACTACAAACAGTTATTAAACCTCCTAATGCATTTAACCTCCAAATTTCTTAGAATAGAAATATATCTAGCCAATATACTGGATGGATATATTTCTATTAACCATAGTTAGGTACATAAATGATAGGATGATTCATAACATAAACTAAACATATTATTATGTACAATGTATGTGAAGAGTACTTGTTATTAATTCAATACATACACTTACCTACTATTATTATCATTATGTGATTCAAGACAGGAATCTCTTAACATATTATAGGATTTCTTATTAGAATTGAGGTTTGTTATTTGGCCATAGCAGACAAAACCACTAAACAAAAACAAGTTAAATAAGACATGTATTAAAAATTAAGCTTTAATATTCGGAAATTGTCCACGTATAGATAAGCAAATGATGTTACCTGTTTGATATCTGCAGTCTTATCGTCACCCGTGCCAGCCCCAGAGGGTGGCGCCACTCTGCTGCTATGGGACGTCGCCTTGTGCTTCTCAACATCTGATAACAGAGTCTCCAAATACTCTACGTAAAACTCCTCCTTCTCCAACTCTTCTCTAAGTACAGCAACTTTCTGTTTATGTTTAGCCAAATTGGCCCTGACATCTTCTTCCCAAGCGGCTGGCAAAGCACTCTCTGGAAAACGTTGCACCCACACACGTTGGAAATCTCCGAAGACGCTCATCTCTCACAAAACGATTTCATGACAATTTTATGTTACATTAAATCAACAATCACAGTTTAACACTAAAGCTCAATATAAAAAACGAATCAGAAATTCTGTCATCGTAAACGCATTTTTTTATCTAATTTGTTTTTTTTTTTAATTCATTTCAAGATGTAACACAATGAAATGTTCAATTAAAAGGTTTTGTAGGAATTCGTGGCAATATTACATTACTATTCATCTAACTTCATCGAATATTTAGTTTATTACTTCATGAAATTAAATAATATAACTGATTATTACTTCACATTTATTATGTTTAGTAAATAAATGGATTTGTGATTTTGTAATCTGTCTTTCTTAGTTACTACACAGTTTTTTTATCTGTATAATGCGTAGCTCCAAAAAGAGTACCTACCACCACAAAGATTATTATTATTAATAAGTAAATAGGTAGGTACCACCATCACAACACCACCCATTTCAATGGTTTTGTGCGTCAGTAAAATGTTTTAAGCCAATCATTTTTTCTCGCTTTTCATTGGCAAAATGGCCAAACGGTCAAGACCATTCCAAAGAGAAAAAAGTGTACAACATGACTCTGTCACACTGGTAATTATGACAGTGACAAATAATTTTACTTGACATCTCAGACGTCACAGACGTGTGACGTGACAACAGCTGACGATATGTCATCTACGCCTACGCTACGACCACGACTTCCTTACCTTACCTTAGGCGCCTAGGTCTAGTCTAGTCTACTCTGTCTACTACTTCCATTAGTATCTTGCTATCCTTGTCATATTTCTAGTAATAAACAGAGATGAAGAGAAATTTAATCGGTCATTAAATCTAAAGAAGATTCTTGCAACTCTGCGTTAGGTTATTAAAAATTTTGTAGAAAGAAAAAATCGTATCAAATATTTTTAAACTTGTGACAAGTTAGTGAAATGGATAAACATCAAATAAAAGTTATTTTAGAAGGGCTTAAATCATCTTCGTCTTCGCGCATTCAAGAAGCTTTAACAAAGATAAAGAGTAAAGTTATTACGAATAAAAAAGGAATAAAGCTGTTCAAGGATTGCGGTGGCTTAGATTCTTTGGTACCACATCTTCGGAAGCCTAATGAAAGGATACTAGATATATCTTTAAGTGTACTTGGTAACGTTTGCCTAGATGATGAATGTAATGTGGCGGTGAGTATTAAATTAACTAACTTGGGCCCCAAATATAAAGGTTATTAATAATTATCTGATTAAGTACTAGCCTAAGTTATTACTACAACTGTCTTAACTATTATTTTAAGATCTATTTATTTATTACTCATCTACACACCAACCGCTTCAAAATAATTTATTCTTAAATGCCTTTCCATACTGTGCTGTTAGTCAGCAACAGTTTTTAGACAATTTGTTCAAAACTTAACAGATCCAATAGTTTAAGTGGTAGAAATTGTATACATAAGCAAACAACACAGCAACATGCAACCTCTGATAGGGGTTTTAGTGAACACTTTTTTACATAATATACTATGTTACATGAACTATATTCAATTAATTTCAGGTGGGAAAGTTAAATGTCTTTGGATCATTGGTTACCATATTACAAACTGTAAGTCGCGACAGTATTGTAGGCAGGGCCTGTAGAGTAGTAGGTAACTTGGCCCAGAAAGAGTTGAATGCTGAAGGTTTACATACACATGGAATTGTACCAGCTCTTGTCTCTCTCATTGAAAAAAGAGATAAAAATACCTCATATCCCACGCTTGCCATGGCTGTAAGGGCAATAAGGTATGATATATATTTCCGTAAAAAAATTACTATGACTTCATCCCATTAATAAGAAAAATTAAAAAAGTTACAGTTGCAAAACTATGAAATAAAAATACCTCACAAAAAACAAATTTAAAGCAAAATTTCACAGACTTCAAGTGTACTATATTTAGGTCCTTGTTTATGAATCAGTTTGATAACTATTTTAGGAGATAAAATCTTTGTTTATACATTAAGCAAAACTTATACTTACTGTAAAAAGTATAATTATACAGATTTGTTTCAATTTACTTATTTATGTACCTATAAATTGTATATTTTAGACAATTATGGATGATAGTTGACAAAAGAGATGAAATGTTAAGCCTAAATGCAGTGAATACAGTCTCTATTCTACTCACAGTGGAGTGTGAATCTGCTGGTATAATAAAATCTACAAACCAAGACAAAATAGCAAATAGCCCCAAGAAAAGTCAGGAGGAATTGATTTCTGGTATTTTGAAATGCTTGGGATATTTCACTACATATGCAAACCATTGTTGTGCAGAACAGGTATAGTATTGTAATATAAACTTTAATTTACCAGAAACATTTAACAATATGTAATATATATATAACTAATATATAGTTATACCTATATATTATATAGTTTTCAGTAAATAAAAATTAGAATACTTTTCATTAACTTACAAAAATGAGTGTATAATATTTATCTTTAATCACAAGTCAGATTTTTTCTATAGCCTTATATTGAACAAACTTGATTACAGATTCAGGGAGATGGTAGAGGCTACCAATGTCTAATAGCCTTAACAAGTACATATGAGAGCTTAGCCTTAAAATGCCTTATGAATTTATGTTATATATCTGCATGTCGGCCTCTGTTGGGCACTGCTGGATTTGTAGAATGTCTTGTGGAGATATTACAAAAATGTTCAGGTACATAATATATAAATAAAAGGAATATGTATTTAATAAGACCTAATAGCCATTCACACATGATCTCTCACTCACTTTATCACACAAAATATTTTTAGAGCCATCTCTTTGGCCAGACGGAGCTGCAAAGGCGCTCTCACACCTCAGCGAGGATTCTGTGAATAGAGTGCGTCTACGGCACTGCGGAGGTTTGCGGTTACTCGTCGCGGCAGCGCGAGACAATACTAACGTGATGCCAGCTTTACTTCAATATGTTTTTGATGACATTGGTTTGTACATTTTTTTAAACAACCTAGCAAAGCTGCAACCTGCCACCTTTGCAGTCCACCTGAAGTTGTCACCACCGTTTATGAGCATGGGTAACACAAGGAGAGCCGCCAATGCATTGCTGGCTTTAATGGAAAGCTATTTTAGCGCTTTTTTTAAAGAACCCTTTGCCATAGTCCGCCAGGAATAGCCTCTGTACGAAGATCTTTCCATAACTTAGATGTTGGTAGATGGCAGAAATTAATGTCTAAATCTAACCATGGATGACCACCATGATTCTAAATTAGGTTTATGACAATTTTTTTTTTATTATTTCAGCATTTCAAGTCCTTATCAATGAAGGTCTAGTTGGGCTATTGACAGATAAACTAGTGAGCTATCTAAGAACAATGGAATATGAACATAACAATAGACAAACTAAAGCTGAAAATAAATCGAAAACGGAACCTATAATGCCAGCTAGTACATCGTATCCAGGAATTAAAAAAGGGAGCAGTAGTCTATTAAAACGACGAAGACTGAATTGCTCACCAACTGTGGATGAATTAAAAGTTGTTATAGAAAGGGATAATATGATTGTAGGATTCCTTGATAATGTAGTTAGTGATGCAAGTGATGACAGTCAAAGCGGTGATGAAAGCTGTCAACAATCTCGCAAATGCTCAAAGAGACCTAAAAGCTTTTCTCCTGAGCCAGCAAAAAAGGTATAAAATATTGTCATTCATTACACATCAACTTAAAGTAAGGTTGGGAAACTAGATAAAGCTTCATGAAATCTAATTTTCAGAAAACCAAAGTTATAAAGATGGCATCCAAGGATTGGTCTGCTGGTGTTTACTGGGAGCCTAAAAGCCCTGAGTGGCCATCAAATGCCCAACAAATACCTCGCGTACTCAGCCCTGATAGATTCGACCAAGGGCCTGCATCACCTTACTCAGACAGTAATAATTCTGCTCTCAGCCCAGAACACCGGGGATCAAACAGCAAACGTGCCCGGTGGGATTGGAGTCCTGAATCTGGATTTAGTACAGGGGAGGGTACCTCTACATCCCCTTCATGGGCTGAATATCCTTGGAGTCCAAGTAGTTCTGCAGGACCCACTTCTCCATTCAGTGTTATTGAAGGTAATAATAGTGAATAATTATCTGCATAATTTCATTGTTCTATTACGTATGTTTTTTGAGTAAATGATTAGATCCTTGAATTTCTTTAAATTCTTTACACTTTGATATTTTACTACTCGTGTTTCAGTCAATCACTGTTCATAAAATATATGATGTTCTTATGCTTGAAGGACAACTTGCATTAGCTAGATTTACAAAAAACTTGGTTTTACACATCTATGTTTTTGAAGAAAAACTATGTTTGTATAATTTCTTTGCAGACAGTTCAGACTCTGAAATATCGGGCCGTTATTCGCCAGTGTGCAGTGAAGCAGAAGTTGATGTGCAGAATGAAGGCAGCATAGCTTTACTTAGCAACAATGTTGTAGTTGACGTTACACATGACTTGGACGAACTTATTGTGGATGATGATGAGGATTCTCCTTTAAAAGGTTTGATTGGTACTTATTTTACACAAAATGCACATGTATTGCCTTCAAACCTTTTTATGTCCCACTGCTGGGCACGGGTCTCTCCCCACAACCGGGGAAG